>JAOBAT010084685.1:0-18710 GCA_026413305.1 Hydrozoanthus tunicans
CCACTCCCCCCAATGATTTTCTGGCAAACTACAACAACTTTTGAAGAGGAGTTTGAGATTTTATAAGGAACTACTACAATTTTCATTGCCCCCCCTCCCCCTCCAATAATTTTTTGCTTCCACAAACCCTGTGTTAAAGGTTCATCTTCTAGAAATTTGCATTTTGAATATGACACTTATTAACCGGCAGGGAGGTTTCTACTTGGAAATCTCAGACTGAGGGCTGGAAAAACAGACTGAGAAGTGCAGTTAAGGTTCATACCATAAGGCCGAGGTCTGACATTTCCAAGGAAAGACCAAATGAATTAGGTTAACACAGCCGAGCCCCTCTAGACGGACAACAAGATAAGATGGACACCTCTACAAAATGAACAAAAAACTTGGTCCCTGCCATCATCTCATGTAGTCATTTACTGTATTTAAGTCTATAAGATGGACACCTCTCTAAGACAGACAATCAAGGCCAGTCCTTAAGGTGTCTGTTTTAGGGAGGTTTGACTGTAATACATCTATTATATGAATTTTCCAAAAAAATTATTTAGATGCTTAAGAAAAAGAATTCAAAAGAACAGTATTTATGAAAAAGGTTGTAATGCCTGCAGGCATTACAAACTCTCAGAGCTCTGCCATTCTGTCTGGCCATGTTTTTTTAACAAGTAACTATTATACTACAGAATTCAAAAGTGTTGGAAAGCTAGCTAAGACTTGAGGAGTATAGGGAGAAAGTATTTCACCTGTTGTGTTCAGGTTTGTGGTATCATTATATCCTCCTGTTGCATAAAGGTGGCCACCTAAACAGCCAATAGCTACTCCACCCCGACGCGCATTCATTGCTGCAACTTGCGTCCATTCATTTTTGTTAGGGCAGTAACACTCAACTGAATTTAAATATTTTACACCATCATGTCCACCCACAGCAAACAGATAACCTTTAAAACAAAAAGGTAATTAATATTAAAAAATCATTGATAAAGCTGTCAAATTAATTGTAGAGCTCAGTGCAAGAACGGCCTAAGTGACGATTTTTAGGTCAAAAAAAATAATTTTTTTTGCACCATGGTATCACCAATAAGTAAAAATTTTAATCTGCATTTTTAGAGCTCTTATAGCTGCAGAAAAACAAGCAAGAAAAGTTGACTTCAAATACCTCATAAATTTACAATCACTTACCAGATTTAAACTAATTTTGTGTCAGTTTTCTAGTTTTATTGAGACACGTGGTAATGTGCATTCGGAAATCTCTCAAAGATGTGAACTTGCACACTATAAATTAAAGTCCCTATCAAGCTTGTTTTTTTACTTTTTGGATTAAAACTGTTGTCATCTGTGAACTCAAAATTCAAATAACCAAAGAAAATGTCCACGTCTAAGTATGCTTTCTAATCACAAAAAGATCGGAATGTAAATTTTGATCGAGCAGGCCGGGGACTGGTAACCTGTGACGTAGCAGCAGTGAGTTGAGTGGTTTTTGTTTAAAAATATCTATTTCTGTTAGAAAATGTCATAGAATTTTTATTTTAAACATTCTCAAGGGAATAATTCATTGATTAAAGTTACAACATAAAAAACAAGATAAAAAAGATTGTCTCTGTTTCATGCCTCATGCTACATCATATGCCTCCTGCTACGTCATCATTGCACACTTCAAGTCTAAAAATGTAACAGGAACTGCGAGAAAAGGTGTTATTTTCAAGAATTACTATTATTAAAGAGTTCTTCTTTTCAACTCGAACTTAAAAAATAAGCTTGATAGGGACTTTAAATGAAATTGATTTAAAGTTTTACACAGGGGTGTTCGTGTTATTATGTCCAGGGTTCAAATGTTCAGAAAAATTATCAAGTAAACATAATTTTGCTAAATAACATTAACTTATCATTTGAAAAAAAGAAATATATATACCCAGGGTAAAAACCTCAGTAAAACGGATGGGGCACTCATCAATTAGGAAATTTAAAAAATACCCGAAAAAGTACAACTGTGCAAAAATTTTTGATCCTAAAAAATACACACCTCATAACATCAGTTTTGAAAAGGGCAGGAGAAAACTTCCGAAAAAAATACATGCTGGTTTTGCTTTTGCACCCCTAAAAATATACAGTTTTCTCTGAAAACTCCTAAAAATACCAAATTGTTGACTATGATGGTTAGCACCTCTATCGCGCCATTAGAGGAAGTTACTTCTCAATCCCCCTTCCCCCCACCCCCAAAAAAGATATGAGGGTAATCCTACGGTCATGAATCCCAGCCCCAATCAGACCACTGTGCTGTGTTGTGCCCTTGAACAAGACACTTTACTTGACTTTGTTCCAGTCAGCTCAGCTGTATAAATGAGTAGCAGTTCTGTTGGGGGATGTCCTGTGTCCGGCCCAGGGGGCGTCAAAGACTCTCATCCACTTAACACTACAGAAATCAGCCCTATGAGCCACTTAGGCTCAAGAAAAGTTTTAGCAAGCTCATTTTTAGCAATATCCTGTAAGGAGTAATACAGCTTGTTCTTGAAAAAATACATCGGAGTTCTTTTAACACAAATTTTGAATCAGGCTCCAAATACTGACTCATTAAATGAGAAAAAAATAATTGTTTCATAATACACTTACCCGAACTTACTGTGGAACCAGGTTGCTTACAAGTCAACACCCCAACTGCAGCATGCCTCCTACAACTTTTCATTGGTGCCACAGTCTTCCATTGATCAAGCCTAGGATCATACACCTCCACAGAGTCCATAACAGTCGAACCATCATACCCGCCAACTGCATACAGTAGGCCATTTAACACACCCACAGCTACATAACGACGAGCTGTTGTCATGGAGGCCACAAATTTCCATTGCTTACACTTTGGGTCATAACATTCCACACTTTAAAGAAATAAAATTTGATCAAAAAAAATACAGTGTTCTAGCCAACTAAGAGAAATGACTGGAAGCCAAACAACAGCTGTTTTTTGTTCATGTGCTCTGATTGGGCAGTTACAAGGCAATCACTATGGCAACAAGCACTGAAACTGCTGACTAATTATTTTGGCTTAGAATTACATTGTTTTAAGCAATCACTCAAAATACTCAATATCTTGGAAAAACAATGAGTTGAAACATCAAAATTTTAATCTTTTTAACTACAATTTTCATTATGATAACACAGCTAAGGCTCTGACAACAACAGAGTGCTGGATGAAAATGACAGGGGGCCAGGAAAAACAACAGGGTGTTGCACCCTTGCCCCAGGGGGGTACTCCCTATATTGGCATGGTAGGTATGACCATCATATTTTTTAGGGGTTAAAATCTGCCAGTCCGGTATTTTTTAAGAGTTGTAAAATTAAACCCTGTATTAAACCAAGAGCCTGCTATTTTTTAGGGTTCAAAAATGCCAAACTATTGCACTGCTTGCAGTCCCCTGTTTTGGTAAGCATGCATACTGAACAAGAAGTAAAGACAGATGCCCTTTGATGAACTTCCTATTACGCATACGTCTTATCACATTAAACACAACACCAGAGGACTTAGCAATGACCCACTACCCAGGGAAAATTTCAGCTTGCGATTGGTGTTAATTCAGGGTAATTTCAAATTAAACCAAGCAGTATTTTTTTAGGGTGGAAAATTTTTATCTCTTGGTATTTTTTAGGGTATTTTGGGGACTTTTCCAATGGTCATCCCTACCGTTTTGACCCTGAAGTACTCCCCGGGCCCTTGCATTTTGTCCCAGCTAGATCATTGTAATAACTATTAATAAAGTGGCAGTTGTAACCATTCAAGTGTAAGCAATATGGCAAGAATTAAAGAACACAGACCTTTTTCAAAAATTGCAGCGGTTTTACTATTCATTTGAATCTGTACATTCAAACTAACCTTGCTAACCTCATTCTTGACTTAAACTTTCAAAAGAAGTGTAACGAAAAGCTAATTTGGATGCAAACAAATGAATTATATTTCACACTTATATTCTACTTAAATTGAGATGGATAGTGGCAGAATATCTACTGAGTGCCAAAGGTGTGAGGTAATTATTCATCAAGCTACTATCCATGGAAATTGAAATAGAATAAGTGTTTTAGTATAAAAAATTAAACCAGCAAGGCAACTTGTCTATAGAAGTTTCTATAGAAGTGAAAGGTTTTAAGAAGTGAAAAACACTTTTATTACTTGAACCACTTAGCTCACGCATGAGCAGCCTATCATATGTAACAAACGTGTTTTGACAGCTTGTCAACTACAAAATGTTGTAAAAGGTGTGAAACAGTGAAATACTTTACACTGTTTTAAATATCCTTTATTTTCAGAGTAAACTTTTTCAGTATCATGATCCCAAATGGACGCAGCACGACTACTTCCGTCTGCAATTTTTTTGGATGTCATTGTCTACTATTTTTGAGATAAATACTGTATCATAGCTACTATTTTTAAACCAATCAAATCACACATAGCAGAGTTGGTTTATACTAATAACCCTTCTCCGAAATTTTTTTAAAATACAAAGTAGTGAAATGATAACAACATTGTAAACTTCAGAATTTGCTAAAGAAAAATGGGCATTTTCAGAATTTACTTGTAAAGACAAAGAAAATGAACGGTCACTATGTAGGTTTTCAAGCAGTGGTTCAAAAGTTAGAACATTTTTAATTTTTGCTGAAACCGTTTTAGCTGATCGCAACCATTTGGAAAAACATCTACATCCAGGGATTAATAACCAGGGATTCCAACAAAGATTCATACCTATCTATAGAAATCTAATCAAAATGTTGAGAGGTCAGAATCACCATTTATTATAAAAACACCAGACACGTTTGAGAATTCATTATAATAATTGCCTACATGGATCATGTTTTTCCGCATTAAGTCTTATCTTATCTTATATTTTAAAACTAATTTATATAGCAGTGGTTTTGAAGTGTGCATGGCCCTGTGGGCATTAATTGATAAAGGGGTTGTGTGTGTGAAGTCTTTTAATTTGACCTAATTTCGTTCAACCTTGCAACCCTTTTTTACCGGAAGTAGATGAAACTTTTGATGTTTTTAAAAACAGCAAGTTTTAAAAACCTTTCTTGGCACGGATACAAAGCCTATGGATATGAAGGTCATGACCCAATTCAAGTGTAATGTTGGCTGTTGTTTGCAGAGGATTAAATTCATTGATGAAGGCTATTAAAAAACGGAAAACAATGTTCTACAAAAGTTATTAAACTACTCTACCGTTCAGGCGGATAATTGCGTACTGATAAATATCGTTATATATATATTGATTTACCTATTCAAGTATGTCGTTCCGTCGTGCCCCCCTACGGCATAAAGTTTCTTCTCAATGACAGCTACGCCGACTCCTGACCTAGGAATATTAGTTGGGCATACAAGACGAACCTTTCCACTAGAGAAATCATATCTTTCAACAGTTCTCACTGAGTGTCCAGTAGAGTCCATCCCTCCTACGCTGTATAGTATACCGAGAGTCGACTTTCTCGGAGAAAATTGCCGACATTTTGTTTTCGCCGCGTTTAGGCGGCGTTCTGGCAACAAATGAAAATTTTTCGCTTCATCCAATAAGTTGCGACAAGCTATATCTTGCCTTATAAGCTCTTCTTTCTCCACCTGATCGATTAAAAAACTCGCTGACAAAAGTGGTAATCGGATTGTTTCTAGTAATACGGCAAGAGAGCTCTGTCTTTCTTCCAAGTCGAATCTAGCCCAAGTGATCAGCGAGTTAAAAACGTCCTCTTCTGAGTCTACATTCAATTCTTCACTAGCTAACATCCTCGCTAACTCTACTGGTGGTAATAATAAGAATTCTTCATTTTTTACTACATCAGTAAAGTGTTCGTTTATAAACTTTTCTGAGGCATGAAGAAGTTCTGTACACGAATGAGCGTCGGCAAACGATTTTATTCCGAGGCAATTCGAAGGATGGAGTTGCCTTGAAAGAAAATCCGAACATGCTTTCTGAATAGCAGTCAGCTGAAAAAGCGAGGAAGCATACAAAAGTGGCTGAACACAATCCGTCGTTATATCGAGTTTTCCAGTGTAGGCAAAATCGATCAATGCCTCGACTGCTTTCTCATCTATGTCCTTCAACGTGACTTCATCCTGCAAGCTCTCGATCATTCCACCAGTAAACATTGCTAGGAAATACGAACTAAACGACGCGAGCACCAATTTATGTGCAAAAATTTTGCGTTTTCCAACGCAAATTGCAACATCACTGAGTTGTTTTCGCCTTCTTAAATCATCCATAACCATTAAGGCTTTCGTCCCATGTTTGGTGCCAGCTTCAAAGCGAACAATGTCATCGTCTAGTTGTGGCGACTGGACAAGACGCTCGAAGTCCATGGTGACGACCAACGCACACCGCACTTCAAAAACTCACTATTTTAAATAATATTTTCTTAATATGTTTAAAATTTGATTGGGCTATCACCGAATGCAAAATAAATTTCGACAAAATTCGGAAGAACGCTTCTATCCTTCTCTGGTAGTTCTCTGGAAGCCACACGTTAACAAAAGGGAGGACTACACATGGCAACATACACAAAGTATTTGGGAAAGCAAGCTGCTCGCCGGTCCCCACGGAAACATCCACGTTGTCGCTTTCAACGTACGTTGTCGCCTCCACGTTGTCGCTGTCGATAAAACTTTTATTTAATCGTTTAAAAACATATGTTACCCCTCCCACTCGCTTCCACGTTGTCGCTTCCACGTTGATACTATATGAACTGCCAATAAGGCAATATCCAAAGTATCTGACGTGTGCGTTAGAAACGTTAGTTTATGTTCAGATAGTCTTTAAATCTGCAGGTGATTTGTACGCTTGTTGAAGGTAACCCAAGTTACCAGATTTTTGCTATAAACTAACTGAACCCGCAAGTTACTTTAGACTTGATGGCCTCGTTTGCATGCTGAAAACCCGACTTTATTGTTCGCGACTCATGGTTTTACAAATTTTTATTGAGCTACTTAAATTTTTGTCTTTTTATTATGTTTAATATAGGACTTGCATAGTGCACGTGCATCCCCTAGTGTCCGAAAAGTACCGCTAAGAAATGACTAATTCAGCAAAAAAGAAAAAAAAGGAAAAAAAATGGAAAGGAAGGAAGAAAACAAAAGAGTGTACTAAGGCGCCTCACACGTATGCCAGAGCCAACATGGGTCAAGAGAGGCTTTCTTCCTTGGCTCTTCTCCATGTATGTTTACCAGAACCAAGTGGTTGATCTGTTTGCCCCGCACTGAGTATTTAGGGAGGCTGGAGTTTGGCATGGTCGTTAAAGATACCAAATGACAGCTATTGATAACTCAACCTAAAACTCAGTTCTTATTGCTTTTACCAACAGGCACAGACTTATATTTAGGGAGGGAGCTGGTCGGGGAATGAAAACCTTGGTCTACTCATAAAGCCCTTCTGTTTTATTCAGCTATTCAGTATGCCAGGCTTTGTGAAACGCATGTAAAGTGTTATGGACCGCGGAGCCATAGAGCTGGGTTCTAGTCCCGCCAGTAAAATTTACCGAAGAGAACTGACAGAAGTCAGTAACGATAAAAAAATTGACAAAACTTTGTTTGGACTGACTGATAGAAAAAAAAACTTTTCCAGCGATCTCAGAAGCTCGAAACTTAAAAATTATCCGGAGGAGAATTATTATTTCATTTAATTATTATTATATCAAATATTTCGTGTTTCACTTACGTCATTATGAGAAATCAATTTCTAACGTAAGATATTGGCAGTTCATCACGATTCAACGTGGAAGCGACAACGTGGGTACGAGCGGGAGGGGTAACATACGTTTTGTTAAACAATATTTTATCAACAGCGACAACGTGGAAGCGACAAAGACGAAACTGCTCGCTCGATATGTCTTATAGTACGTTGCTTCTTGCTTCTGTTATCAAATGTATAATAGACGTATGTCAAGCGGGAACAGACAAGAATTTAGCTAGTGACTCGGCTCCCCGTGTGAGTCTCTGTAGCTCAATGGGAAAGCATCTGAACGGTAATCAGAGGGTTCGATTCCCGTCAGTGACGCAGATTTTTTCTTAGCTTTCAACTTGTGAATCAACGATTTCTTTAACAACATTTTGGCTTGTTTGAGCCTGTTAAGATCGTAAATGTAGATAATGTTTTAGGAGTAATCAAAGAGAACAGTAGAACAGTAGAAACTTACTGTTTTTTTAGAGATGTTGGTAAAAAGAGCGTAGGGATCTAGCTGGAAGGGTTTTTGTATTTAGTGATGATATGCTTATTAGATCGGTATAGATCTTAGAATTATCAGTGTAGATTCATCTATCCAGGTATCAATATAGACATTAGAGGTTAAACTTTTTATCTCTGGATATTAAAAAACTTACAGGGTAAAGCAGAAGAAGGCTGTAGTTAGCATTTTGATTTGATAAGACTTGTGGTGCATGTCTGGTTTGACTTGAACATGGTTAGGTTGGTTAAATGTACATACATCAGCGCGAGACCATTGAACCATCAACCAAACAACCTTTATGGTATAGTTTTAATAAGTCGGAGACTTTGTTTTTAATCGAAGTAAGCTATCTTTCAATACTTTCCTGCAAAGATACTTTAGTTTGGAGTTTGTCATTTTGATAAAGCACTTATAGACTTATAATTCGCTATAACGCATAGCTATTTCAGGCCTTGTAAGTTCGTAGCTGTGTGTTACAACAAAATACTGTAGCTCTATTCCGCCCGAAAATACTTGAAGAAATGTTATAGTTCTAAAAGGATTGCACCTTCTACTTTAATTGAAAACAAAGTTAAGAGTATCGGAGATGATGATCGCCACTTAGCGTATAATTTGTATTCCATAACATTTGAGATAGAATTTATTACAGTAGTTTTCCGTAAGGAAATGAACACACCTGATATTGTCGTAAAACTAAGATACATCAGTTTGTTATGTAAATGCTTTTCGTATTATTCATATTCATAGAGACCATTCAATCATTCATATTCATAGAGCCATTCAACCATTATCCAGTTTGGCCCAACACGATGTAACGTTGCATGCAACGTTGCGCGTGTTTGAACTTTTTCATGTGGCAAAACCGTACTCACTGTAGCAGTGTTGCAGGAGTTAGCCTGCAATCCGACTCGGCCTGCTGGAGCATTGAGGAGCGACGGAACCGCGAGTTTGCGAAATAAGGAGTTGCTATGCAGGAGCAGGAGAGGTTTCTACTTCGCGCAACGCTAGTTTCGAAACGTTGTGTACAAAAATTTCAGGGATGACTACGTTGTGCAACTCTTTCAAATTTGCGCAACCGTTGCAGGTAATGTTGCGTCGTGTAGCCGTACTTTACTTGGACGGAACACCGACGACGACGGCAGTACAATCGCGGGAAATTGCACGGAACACAAGCAGCCCAGGCACAAAAATCAGTGTGACTTACAAATCCAGTATTTATATGGAATCATGAGGGAAGCAAGTTAAAGGGGAATTGCACTGGACCCTAAAATCAACCTTTCTCAAGTAAAATTCTTAAAGGTGTGGAGACCGTATTTAAAAGATTTATACTTGTCTCGTGCTGATTTTCCAAGAAATTCTAGTTTGAGTGTACGTGTTTCGGGTCGTTTAGCGTCGTTGAGCGTGGGCGCTTGTCAACTTGTCAGCGGTAAACGAAGGTAACGTGTGACGTAGGTTATGGGGAACGAGCGAGCGCTTGAACAGTTTTTGTTGTCAAAAGCTCGCTTACACGGTCAAGACTTAAGTTTTTTGTGCGATGACTCACTTCAACGATGAGTCTTTTCAGTTCGAGCCAATTCTTCCCCTCATCTGACGTCGTCTTTCTCCGCTTTGGCCCTTATTTCTGAGCCGCCGGTACACTAATAAATAAGCAAATGCAGCACGTAACGAGTGTTTTAAACTAAGTTTCTTAGAAAATCAGCTCGACTCGAGGAAATAAACTCTTAAATGTCGTTTTCTCACTTTTGAAGATTTTGTCTGACAAAAATCAGTTTTAGGGTTCCGTTTCCCTTTAAATGCGTTAGATGCATCGCAACCTCCCCCAACCCAATCCCCTACCTATTTGGCCTGCTGTTACCATCTGGTGGCAACTTCGAATTTGGCTACACAAAGGCAATTAATGACAATAGTTTGCCTCTTAGGAAAATACTGTATTACAATGTTTCAGGCAAGTTACACCAAAGTACAGTGTATTGACTACAGAGTATACAGCAAATTTTTCTTGTGGTAAGCAACAATACTACAAAACCCACGACAAGAAATAAAACGTTTTAAAAACATCTGAGACAGAACGTCAACCTAACCTCAAGACTCTCAAATCATAGTCTGCTTTTTCACATTCTTATTGTAAGCGGTTCCTTACGATTGTGAATTTGAATAAAGAATTTTCCTTGTGTTTGCTCAAATTATTATTAGTGTTGTTATTAATGTTACTTAAGGAATCCCAGCCTCATCCCTACACCACATATGCATTGACATTCTTATAATAAAATTAAAGAAGAGACTTAAATAGCTTTATTAATTCATGTTTGTAGCCGATTTGCGCCGATTCTCATTTCAAGGCGATTTCATGGGCAAGGTGTTGTTTGTGATTACTGTTCCAATGATGAAGATAAACCCAGTTTTATAAAAGCATATTTTAAAGCATTGACTATAATTAATTATTGCTAGTTTAATTCTAGCAAAATAACTTTGGTTAGAAAAATCTATGTATAATGTAGTTAGAAATACTTCTCTCGTGACGAAATCGAATTTTTGGGCGTGCAGAGGGTCACGCGGTCAAAAGAAAAGAGAGAGAATCGAATTCCGACGCTGCCTTTTTCGCTGCCATACACCCAATTGATGTTTATTTGATGATCCAGTTTCCTGTCGAGAAAAATCCATTTTGTGGGATATCTTGGCTGCACCAACTATTTCGTCAGCAGTAGCTGTTGTTGTACATGGGGCGAGTTATAATTCAGGCTGTGTTTCAGCAGCGACATAAATAAAGTCATTTATAAAGATAAAATAAAGCCTACTCTTTCAATTTTCTTGCTGATAGGTATCTCAGTTCAATTCCGTGCTTCGTGTTGGCGTGAACCGTGAAAACAGATAGCCACACCAGATAACGAATGAACTGACGAAATACGAACATCTTCCTGAAAAAGTGAATGCCGGCTTAGCCTGAGAGTTGCGATACTTAATTGACAGAATGGCCTGTAAAAACGTTGATAAAGATTTCGCAGAATGTTTAATCTCGAAAACAAGAAGCCTCAGCATTAATACCACGTCTGAGTTGGTGCAATAAAGTCAAACATATCAATTCAAATCTTAAAAATTCTAGTTAAACTCTTGAATGAATATGAAAAAATCTAAATCCTTTCCGGCAAGCCCAAGTGGCTCATTGGGCTTATCTCCGGATTCTGTAGCCTTAAGCGGATGAGAATTTTGAAAAAAACTAGCCAAGAATACATGAGTTCTACTGAACGTTGACAACAACTTCAACCCATCTCCCAATTAAGTTCTCGTGTTAACTGATTGAGCTGTGAATCTTCTGCAAGGTTTTTTGAAAGACCAGTTGAAATCGGCTGGCGTTTCTTCTTTGTTGAGCATTTTAAACATTGAATTGAATCAGTAATCTGAAAACTTTTTCACTCCCGGCGTCGTTACATTGATTTCCAGTTAATGTTTATGTCTTATTTACTTCGGCATGATGAATCCATGCTTCATTCGAGTAAAGCTTTTTTTCTGAGAGTTTACCTGTTGGCTACACTCTTTTTTATTAACACTTTGTTATAAATATAAGAACTTAAGCCTGAAAATCGGACTAAATTTAAGAAAATGCTAAGAACACACTTGACGCTGAGGAATGGCCGAGAACAGAATTTTGTTACATTATGGCACAAAATCATTGCTTCATTCATTTGATTTCTCTATAGCTTTAAGCTTCCAGACCTTCGAACTCGAAAAAAAAACAATATGAGTACACGGTTTTTATAATAAAAACGAAAAAAGAGTGTATATCATAACGTATATCAAAAGCTTGCCAAACTTGGTAATCGAAATATAGGACCAAACGAAGGGACTAACATGATTTTCATTTGTAGTGTAAAAAACCCAGATGGAAAACACCTGAGCGGAAGAGAAAAGAAAATCGAAAAAGTGTGTGGGATCTTTATCAAACCATGACTGTATTCAGTTATCGAGAAAGGCAAAAAACGTAACAACTGAAGGGGCTTTTAGATCAAACTTTTGAAATTTATAAAACATTAAGATAAGAGAAATAGTTCCACCATTAAAATCATTCGGTGTCAAACTTTATTGCGAGGAATTCTCGGAGCATCAAACTTCACGGCAATTAACTTAATTGAATGACCGAACAAAAACTAGAATCGAATCTTGATCTTTAAGAATGGCGCCAAACGCAATAAAAATGTACAAATATAATGAAATATTAATAATATCTATGACGTTGCCAGCTTTGCTAATGAATCTCCAAGTGTAACTGTTTAGGGTTTTTTTACTTAACCAAAATATTGCCTTAACATCTTACTTAACGAATTTTTGATGTTATTCAGTCACTGACATTTCTAAGAGATGTACTCTTTCTTCCTCGCCTTGTAACAAGATTCTTTATCGATTCAGTATTGATAATTTGCAACCACAGACTAAAATAACATTCAGGACATCTGCCGTCCCTAGAAGTGGAAACAAAGATAGGGTTTTAAAGGATCATTTGATTGAAAGTGCATCATTGCAGCTAGATCATTGTTGAGTAAGTTGCGCTGAAACACGACTGAGATGAATTGTCAACAAAAGAATTGTCTTCTACTATTTTTAGGAGTTTTAATGATCTTTCAGAAAACACTTGGGTACGAAGATGAAAAGAAACTGGAAAAGACAGGTAAATAATTGGAAAATTATCAACTCGCTGGCATATTACTTTAACATTAATGTCTTTTACCACCACTCTTGTGGATAAAGAAACTAGTTTGTAAAAACGGACTTCATATGCGTTTAGAATAAAAAGAAAGTTCATACAATATGTCAACAAGCGCTTGAATTTTCGGGGGGAACAGTTGTTGTTGAACCACTGTTATAGATGAACCTTTTTCTTTTACCAACAAAGTTTTAATAAAAAGCATTCAAGTTGAACCTCTTCCTAACTTGATTTGACGAGCAAGAATACACATCACTTAGCTTTGGTATTAAGTTTGGCGCAGTACTAATTTAATACAATTTGTAATAATGAATGCGTTTTGTAAGCAATGTCAAAAGTTCGGTGACAAAGTTAACCGTCACATTGTCAGCTTTGCGTCCGGTAACACCAACACACCTAAATTCATATTTCTTTTATGCTCATTTTAAACTTATTCAACAATTTTTTTGTCCTTTTTCAAAGCGCTCAAAGAGGAATAAAATTTATGTAACGTTGGAGCAGTCTTGAGGCTTAGAGTCACTACACCGTACCGTTTATGGCCAAACTACAAAAAGCCAAAGATCGCCATCAGCCGTTAACGACAAAGACAGACAAAAATCTTACGATGACTCGTCATTCAACACGGAAAAACTTTAGATATAGTTTTTCGACCGGGCATTGCAAATTATGATTGTCATAATGTATTGCTAATATAAAACTTGATGCAAAATAATAACAGCTAGTCAATAAATTGTAAATAAGGACAGTTTTTCATGTGCCTGGTCATTCTAATAGTAGCGTTGTTGACGTTTGATAATCTTTCCCTTGGTCTAAACAAATCTTAACAGTCATACCGACACGCACATCTGTGTTTTTAGTCTTTAAGATTGACGTAACCACGGCCAACGCACTGGGGGCTGGTACCGACGCCAACGTGTTTATCAAGATATTCGGCTCCAAAGGAGAGACCGCTGTCCACCATTTACACAAGAGTGGAAACCAATTTGAGAAAGGACAGTAAGTTGTATTGGCAATAGTCTACGCGTGGCCGCTTAATTCTTATATCAACCGTCAAGTAACAACCGCTGAAATGACCGAGCGCGGGGTTTTGTTGCGCAGTGTCTGCACGCAGGCTCACTGTGACATAATTAAGGAATTTGAATATAAAATGGCGTCGAAGGAGGAAAAAGCTTAAGAAACGGACTGGGAGTGAAAACCGCACTGCATGCAGCACATCTTTCCGGCATTTCTTTTCCTACACTGTTGTGGCAAGACTAGGAGCACGGCAACTTTGTACCCAGGCTCATTTCACTCCCAGTGAAGTGAAATGAGCCTGGGTACGAGACAGGAGCATTGTTCCTAAATTTACGTCCAATTGACGTGAATTTGTTGATCTACGTCACATTGAATCAGTAATGGCGGGCTTTGCGGCAATACTTGTTATTTTCTAACATTCCTACACAATTGGTGCTTTGTTCAAATAAATTTTTTCCGGATGTTCTTTCAAAATATGTACTTTTTGATAAGAAAAGAAGAAAAGAAACGGTTTGGACAATTTAACGAAAAACGTTAACTAGAATTTCGTAACTTTGCTATTTAAAGTTCGTCTGACATTGCACATCAGATAACAATTAAACTTTCCAGGCCAGTCTGAGGGCAGACTTACCGAATGATAATTACTTACAGTTAGTTTTTAAAACCAAAAACACACTGAAATGGTTAATTATGACTGTTTCGAAACAAAAGGTAAAAAAGATGATTTTATAGGCTTAATTTTCTTAGAAAAATTGATTGAAGGTAAGCACGACTGTGGTGTTTTTCTCTTTCAGCACGGACACATTTTTCATCGAGGATGTCAATGTTGGAAAGCTGAAAAAGATTTCTATCAAAAGAGACAGGAAATGGTGGTACATCTTATCTCCATGGAAACTGCAGTCGGTCAGTTAACACCTTAAGTTATCGGATTATTTTTGAAAAACAGTGCAACCACAACGAGATACCGCCCGTTTGACATTTAATGACGTGGGCCCTTTTTGCTTGCACAAACAGCACGTGTAAATAAGTTAGAAATATTGCGCTTCGTTTTTTTCAATAACAAGAAAAATCGATCATTTAATTCCACATCAGGCCTGGGACGAATGTCGAATTTTTCAAGGCAATAGCTGAAGTAAATTCAGCAATTAAGTGCGTTCGTCGTTGCCCCAATTAAGTTCGACAGATTCTACTTGGATCGACTGACACGTTCTATCCATCCGTCTACTTGAGATGGATAGAACGTGTTCTTATTTGGTTCGTCTTAATAGGTCAGTAGTACAGTTCGACGTTTGACAAGTGCACTCGAAAAAATTGAATTGGGTCGACATGAACTACAATTTAGTTCGACTCAAAAAACTGAAATTCGACGTTCGTCCGAGGCCTCAGCGATTATATTTTGTTGGTGCTTCCTCTTTTTTATTAAGATATTTTCATATTGTTGATTTGTCTCCGGTCGAGCTTGGTGCAACATACAAAAAGGTTAGTACTTTCTTTTATTGCAGATCACTATCAGGAGTTACGAACCAACAATTTACCATTTTGTTTTCAACCAATGGATTCCACCAAACAAATGGGTGCAGAAACAGAGTAAGTGAATATAGTTTGTATCCAACCCGCTTAAGACGGGAGTACACCCAGGCGCACTTTGCGGCGACTTTTTCTCATTTACACGCTGCAACCATTGCCTACAATTGAAGCATGCAACTCGCTTACGCCACACATACAACACGAATTAGGTCGTTTAAATTATGCTTAAACTATTGCATGGAATTTTAAAAAACTCGCCTTACGGCCACCTCGTTAATACGGCCTTCTCGTTATAACGGTTATTTTTTATTTGGTCCGCCGGTCGTATGGCCTTACCGCGCTTTCTTATGAATAAAACCTCGTTATTACAACCACCCCGTTATTACGAACACTTTTTTTCTGGCCTGTTGGTGTTAACGGGGTCGAATGCAGTTTTGACGTTTGTGCAACAAAATTATCTGAGAGTACGAGTGGTGGCATATGTTTGTTTAAGTTTCTGACCAACCATTAGGTTGTCGTGTCGTCGGTAGCTTTTCTGGTCTTTAAGTCTTAGCTGTTATGAAACTGCTCCAAAAGCCCCTGATCTGTTCTTCGCTTCAACCATTCCTTCACCCACACAGATTTTACACGTCGTCTGCTGTAATAGATAATTTTGCCAAATGTCCGCAATTTTCTGAGAGTTGCACACAACTTTTTTTTGTTTTGATGCTAGGCAAAAGTTGCACGCGTGGAAATGGCGGCTAAAATATATTGCAAGCGAGTTGCATGCAACAGTTGTAGGCAAAAGTTGCAACGTGTAAATCGGCCTTTACAATATCTCCGTCCATGATTTGAATCTACAAAATCGGACAGCTCAAAACACAGATGGAATAAAAGAGAGTCAGCTTGAAAGCTTTAAGATTTTTTGGATGGGTTTTAAGTTGTATTTTTCCTTGAAAATTGGTAGTGTTAAAGAGAATTTTGAATTTGATGTAAATTCGCCAAACCGTTCTCAAAATAAAGCTGTACTAGTTCCTTGCCAGGAAGAACGGTTTGCTGATCTTACACAATATTCATCTTATTTTAAATATCTTATTCAACTTCCTTCAGTACTATCCAACAAAATTTTGGGTGTACTCGGGCCTTAAAAAGGTAGAGCAGTGTATACTGCTATTCCAATAAAGTTCTCAAAGCCATTTTAAAAAGGATACTGCAGTTGCTGAAAATACTTTTGAGCCAATAATCTAAGGGTGTAGTCAATATAAGTATGATAATGATGATGATAATAGTTTATGTTCAAATATGAGTACTCAATACTTTATCCTTATATCTCCCCGAGGGGGCTTAGCTTTTAAGAATTACCGATTGGTTAGTAACAGTCACATTAAAACACTGAATAACTGATAATTTCTTGTAAGTGTTCAAACATCTTTTGAAGCTTCTTAGAAAGTGAATGAATCACAACACTGAATATTTTGCCCAAAACATTTTTTACAGGGCTACTCATGTTTGGGTCACGTGAAGGGGGGTGGGGGTGGGGGGGGGGAGTCTTTTCACCCAAAACCCTCTAAAGCTCTGTTGGTGATCTACTTTACAATGAAACTCGCTAATTTTGTTATTGGTGATTTTTTTCAGTCGTCGATGAAAGCTCAGACACCACGAACTATGAGGACGCTCGTGATTACCAACAATGAATACGGCTGACCCTGGAAACCTTATGGCGACCGACATTTTCGAAAAAAGTCTTTATGGACTGCACGCGTCACACCAGTGCACCTGTTTATTTACAAGAAAGCTGATTCATGAAGAAAAACTGGAGGAAAAGTCTGAAACAATTTATGACGAAACTTAGGAAATACGTGCTACTGGACAAAGTTAAAGAAAACAATACATTTTAGATGTTTCACCTGCAATATTACACATGAAACTGGTTTACATTTAATGTTTTTAGTATGGGCCAGATATAGCTTTAAGAATTAAGTAGTGTGGATAAAATACAATCCTTAAATTGAGCTATTTTAGTTCGTGTTGCTCCTCATTTAAAATAAATAAGTATATGCTACATTTTAGTTTTTGATTGTATGTTTACGTATAAGACAATGTAAGTTTAAAACCTGTTATACTTCATGTCATATTAAACTACAAAATTGAAAACGGCAACAATAATATTCAGCTGAGACGAAAACTTTGTCTTTACAGTGTTATAGAAACAAACCACGCTGTAAACAAGCCGGAAATTCATCGAACGCAAATAGATAACTAAAAGCAGAATATTTAATGTCAACTTGTTCTGGTCCTACTTAAAGCATTCCAGACAATCTCTTTGTCAAGAAACCGTAATATGCACCAAAAAAGGGGGGGGGGGGGGAGTACTTCTGGGATGACGGTCGGAAAAGTCCCTAAAACACCCTAAAAATACCTGTTGGTTTCAAAACGACCCTAAAAAATACCAAATAAAAGTTGAAAATTTTCCCTGGGTATAGCTAGCGGGTCGGCGCTAAGTTCTCTCGTGTTGCGCTGAACGTGATATGCAGTAAATAAAGGCACGCGGACATTTGCCAAAGAACTTTTGTCTTAACTTCTTGTTCAGTACACACGTTTGCTAAAACACGGGACTACAAGCAGTCAAATAGCTTAAGGGGTTTTAAACCCTAAAAAATACCAGGCTCTTGGTTTGAACACTGGATTCCTTTTTAGATCCCTTAAAAAATACGACGGTCATACCTACCACCCCAATATATGGAGTTCCCCCCCCCAACGGGATTCCAACTTTACCGAATTAAGAATAAAATTTTGTCAGAGCGATGAAATTAAGTATCTATTTCAAATTTCAAATTCAAAGAGCTTTATCACCGACAAATGTTTTATTTGTAACTTTGCAGGAAAAACAGCCACACGAATTGAACAAAGTTTTTTATCCATGTTATCCGGAATAGGCCCATGTAACGCACCCTTAGCTTAACCACGGTCTGCGCCCGAGTACGAGCGCTTTTCTATTCTATTAATTCCAAAGAGAACTGAGGGAGAAGATGGATAACCATCGCGGCATGCAAAGATTCTTTTTCTACGTTAATCATTTGTCAAATCTAGCTTTAGAAACATTCCTGTTTGCATATGCATTGTGCTGTGTTGTGCTAAGCCATGTGAAGTTTGATCGTCCACCAGAAATTTTGGAAGATGAACAAAAAATATCCCAAACTATTCTTAGAAATGTTATTGGCATAAGCTTTGAGATTAAAGAAATTCTTAAGGGCTGAGGCATCTGCCAAAATGGGGCTACACACACTCACACGAGCGGGAGGAGAAGGGGAGA
>JAOBAT010084696.1:0-18706 GCA_026413305.1 Hydrozoanthus tunicans
ACCCTCCTCCCCCCAACAGCCGCAAAGCTTAGTAATTTAGCCTTTTGGGGTCACCGAGCTTCATTGTCCTCGTCAAACTGGCATATGTTAATACAAAGTGACTTCCGAATCTTTTTGTTGCGGCATATAATATGTTACATCAACAACTGGAACACTCGATCGCTATTCTATTTGCAAACGTCTTTAAAACCGCAAGATACTGACAAACGCTCGGTCAACTGCTCTATCACTCCATTGCAGACAACATTTATTTATTCTCTAACAACTGTTTCCCACCGCAAGATAAACACTACCCTATATCTGGCATGAATAAAAAGATATTATCATAATGTTTGTCAACTACAATTATTATTATGTGCTTCAGTGGAACTGTTTTCAGTCGGTTGGATGGTTTTGACGCAAAAGACTTTTTATTGGTTTAGTGTATTTCGCCGAATTTTATCAGATCTGCTTTAATTTGAAAACACAACAAAAGTGACAGCTTTCTCGGTCGATCGCCATTGACGATGTTTTTAAATGTTTTTTTCATAGAGGAACCATAGCCAGAACAAACATATTACACAAGAGTCATGAAATCTTAATCAGAGTGCCATTGGCTTTTGTAAAGTTTACAAAGGGTTAACCGTGAAGCCATTTATCTAGTCCGTCATAAATAAACGGTGGGATGGCGTGAGAACTTAATTCCCCCAGATACAAGGCTAATATATCTGCCACGCTTGAAAAGGCAATCCCTTGCATTTTTCCCACGGCTCAATTAAGTTTAATCCGCGCTAGAGGGGAGTCAATTCTTTAGCGCCTCTTACCCGCAGAAAAAACATAAACTTTGTTGCTTTTGTCATTGCTTTTGGAACGCATCATAAAGACGTCTGTCAGGATAGAATTGCTTTTTGTTTACTTCAGTGGAAGGAAACTGTGTATTTTATAATTCTGGAATCTGTTTGGTTCAAGTTTCAAAGAAGTTAAAAGGACCGCTATAAGGCAGGTTGTTCCAACTTCAGGTAATTCGTTTATTACTTGTTAAAATGTATGACGCAGCATTTCAAAAGCCGCACGTATGCAACTCAAAAGATATTTTACCCGCCGTCTACCCAGGTTTTAAAGGTAGGATTCATCAAACTTTAACATGAAAATGTTCGACTTATGACTTATGTACTTGATGAAACTTTAATGAGCATTAATTTAATGTGCACCTATTCTGCTATGAGACAAGCAAAATGAATGGTCACTTTATAGGATTTCATCAACTGGTTCAAAAGTTAGAGTGAATAACACCAATCATTTCTACTCTTCAAGACATGCAAAATGAATGGTCTTTTGATAGGGTTTCATTAACTGGTTCAAAAGCTAGAATGAATAACACTAAAAATATCTACTTTTCGAGACTAGCAAAAGGAATGGCTTTAATAACTGATTCAAAAGTTAGAACAAAAAATTGGTTCTGCTCTTCAAGACGAGCAAAACGATTTTAATCACTTTACAAGATTTCAACATTTAGCTGCAAAATTAGGACGTTTCACAGTGTTTAGTGTGAAAAGTGTTTCGGCAGGAATAAAGAACGAGGTACTCTACAGAACTGTATGTTTTTGATATTTTGAATTTCGTATTGATCGAGTCCAAAGACAGATCAGAAACAAGCAGTCGTGGTTTAGACACACTTAGCTGCTCCACGGCCTCATTAAATCATTCATAGCCTTTTTGATTTCAGGGCTGCAGAACATTTACCGGCGAAAACCCTTTTTTTTAAATATTAGTATATCATAGTGGAATGTTAGAATGGGTGATTCTAAAAACTGAATATTTAGTACGCTAATGAAATTGATAATGTCTTCAGGGCTTCAAAGCAACTGAAATACCACTTTATCGGTCAAGTATATTCAGCAAGTATCTTTCCATGACCATGTTTCACTTGTAGAACAACAACATAAACAAAATTACGACTAACAACTTAAACCTAGCTAAATTTTACCTATTGGATAAATTCGGTGCTCTTTTCGTGGGTAACTGAACCAACTTTCACCTATGCACCTACATGCAATACATTCAGCTCAGATGATACCAAGAATCTGATATTAACACTGTTGAAGTGTAGTAAATTCAAGTTACGTTATGGCATTTCTCCGATACAAGACCCCGTAAACACTGACTTTTAACAGTAAGATATAAAGATGAATAATTCGGGTTGTACGAGCATATAATTCCATGCAGCTCGGATGACATTAGAACGTGATATCACTATTGTTGAAAGGTAGTTAATTCAAGTTATATTTTGGCATTTCTCCGGCACAAGACCCCGTAACTGAACACTGACTTTTAATGATGCCTACAACGTTAACGCTTCAATTTCAACCGATTTCAGCCATTAACCAATACCCTAGTTAGGAAAATAAATCTCCTTAAAAGTTAGGTTTTCGTCCCTTCATTCTTTAGTCTCTTACTTTTCTTTATCTTGTTCTCTTTAGAGACTTCTAGTTTTGCATTTACTCGGTGTTGATACCAGCAGAATTTAAGCACATTTTAGCATCCGTCTTTGGACTACAAACATTGTGTATAAACGATCTCATTCGGAAGGATTTAACACAGTTGTGAACTTTATATGAAAAGAGTTTTTCTAGCATTTTACAAAACGAAGTTAGAAGTGAAGTTATCGTTTTCTTGTATTCGATGCCATTTGTTTCATTACAAGATTTGGACACAAAAGTCTTCTACGTTCAAGCTAAACTATTGCGCAAAACAAAACCGAAAAGGACAAAGATCAATTTTTAAACTGCGCTCAGCAACTAAATTCAGTAACAATTAGTTGCGGTTTTACACCGCAAACTTCGTGTGCGTAAATCCATCACGCAGTGAATAGTTCTCAGCACGTCTTGCGATGGAATGTTCTCAAAATAGCTGAACTGGTTCGGCTTGAGTAAAGAAAAGAGACGAGAGTGAAACCAGAACGAAGTAAGGGAGCTTGCAACAACCTCGTACCCAGGCTCTACGAGGTGGGCTTTGTCAGTATGACGTCATTGTCTGCATTTGCCTCATCAACATAAATCAAACTTCAACATTGAGGAGACAAAATGAGTCCAAATTTCGATAGAGTTTCACAAAAATAATAATCATTGAAAGTTTTAGCTTGACACACAGAGTATTTTGAGAGAAACGAGGTTTCCAAAGTTGGCAAGAGTTGCCATACAATTAATATAAATTTTGGAATTTTAAAGGATCATTTCTCCGAAAGTATCCATTGTTTAAAGCTAAAGATTACTAACTGTGCCGTACACTCTATCAAATTTTTTACTTTTTTTGATCGAATTTGGGAGTTCGATTTATGCTTTTATCACGTAAACAATGAAATCCACCTATAGAAAATAAGAGAATGCTTTTTTGTTTGCTTATATAATACTTCACTCTTTGTCTTTTTTATTTACTTCAATAGTTTTACCTTTCTATATATATGTATACGGGATAAGAAAAACTTCTGAAAAAAAAAACCGATTGGGGAAAAAATCGTGAGAAACGTAAACTCCAGCCCAGGCAAAATGCCTTCAATGCGATGCATCCATTCCCTGGAGTTGGAAATTTACAAAATGTATTCACCATCCCTGTGACACATACACGCAGGAGTTAAAAATGCAGTTACAGAAATAAAGCAACCAATTTTGTTGCACACAACCAGCATACTTGCTTTACACTCCATTCCTTAGTACACAATTAAAATAAATCTTTTGTTAAACACGCTATATTATTCCAATATTAGGAACACTCATACATCTCAAGTAAACCAATAAAAACACAAGTCAAAATTTGGATAAAACACAACAAAACAAGGTGATAAACTTACAATTGTTATAATAATGTATATCAAATGCAAGTGTTGGACAAAACCGCGAACTTGGTTTCGTAAGACGGTAACGGTCGAGACTGAACTTCTTAGCATAGATATTACCAAAATTCTTGAGATATCATGCAGAAAAATCGAATCTCATGAGACTTATAAAAGCGATAGACAATAACGAACAGAAAGGAATTCTCTTAAAATGCTCCGCAAACGCAGAGAATTATGAATTCATTTCTGGGGCTCTGAAAAAAATGTTTTAGAATTTCTTTACACAGCAAAGGGGATCGGGGTTTACATTGACTAGTGCATAAGACCGCCCAGCCTGAGATTGCCCCCTATTATCTATCATTATTATTTATTACTAATACTACTATTATTATTATTATTACTATTATTATCATTATTATTAGTAGTATTAGTATTATCATTATTATTATTATTGTTATTATTATTATTATTATTATAATTATGGCCAGTATAACTTATAACTTAAGGATGCCTCCTTAAATCAAAATCGACAAGGCGCCTTTGCGTAGCTTGTCAATTCTAAAGCCTAAAATATAATTTTTGGTCAATGAATAAATACTGCTATTATATAAGAAACTAAAAACAAGAACAGTTTTAGGGTCGAGACTTTGACCAGTTCATAGGTCCTACGCAGTCGGAACTTTGAAACTCCGTGCTATGTTAAATGTACTTGAAATCACTGACTTTTGCATTTCCAACAAAATCTTATCAGCTCTGTCACCTACATGCTCTTTAATGCTATCTTTTTTTTTATTATTATTATTATTATTATTATTATTATTGTTGTTGTTGTTATTATTATTGTTATTATTATCGTTATTATTATTATTATTATTGTTATTATTATTATTATTTTTTTTATAAGCTTATAACAATATTAATTTTTTGAAATTAGAAGCAGCCGCCAAACGGTAACAACTTACACGTATATATTTCTTAGCTAGCGCTTTAATAAGTTCTATAATTCCGTGCAACTAATTATCCACCGTTTGGATATATCAGGAAGCCTAAGATCAATTTAAGAACAACTTGAGGCTGAAATCGCCAAAAAGTCAAGAACAGCCCAGTCTCAGCCGAAAGTTAACTGGTTTATTCAATATTAGTTTATTTGCCAGTGACTTATGTACCTTGTAATATTCTATAATTTAACTTACTAACTCTTAAATGGCAAGGATGCCCGATGGGAAGCCTGTGGCTTATTTTCAAGAAATTAGACACCCTCAGTCTAATCCTTATTTATTCTAGAACAGTTGAAAAGATGGTTTACACAATCTCTATTAACTTAGTACAGTATATATGAATATTTACGTGTAATTTGTTATAAATGCCATAAAAAGCTATGTATACTTGAATTCCTGTTCAAGAAAACCAATGTATGATTCTGTTCTGAAATTTATTCATTTACATAATTTGCTTATTAAAAAACGTAACGCCAAAAAAGCTCTATTGTACTTCAATTGTCGTTCAGGTAGTTGTACAAGGAAATAAGGTAAAATTTCAGTTTCTTAGAAAATATAGAGTACGTTTTCTGGGATGGAATTGTAAATCTTGGGACCTTCATATCGAAGAGAAAATTGTCTAAGTTTCGTTTTAGTCAGAGGAAGATGAAATTAGTTTTTTGATTTGGTATTGTATGTGTGAAACTGTTTGTTAAAGAAACAAAAGTAGCTAAACTTATTTGGCAGAGATTTTCGACAAGGAGAAACAAAAATTGACATGTTTGTATTTTGAATATCTTGAAACTTTAGAACAGACATACAGTACTAGTACTCTTGAAATTATGAGCATCGTGTTCAGTTTTGCTCGCAAGTCTAACAGTTTTTTTTCTGTAGCATAACTAATCTGAAAAGGTTTTTTGGATAAGTACTTTTAAAATTAAATAGCGTTTATATGTGTATTCTCTATATTTTTATGTTACCTTGATGATCGAGAAGGTGAAACAAATCTAAAAAAGCCAACATTGCTTTGAAAACAAAAGTAGCTTTTCTGCTGACGATCCGAGGCCTATACGTCTGCAAGCAAAAGTGCAAAAGTCATGCGCAATTATTCAAAAGTATGAGAAACCGTGCAAAGCCAGTTGGAAACAATTTCAATTCAAAATGCTTGTAGTCACTTCTTTTCTCTATCACATACCTCAAACATTATTTGATGTACTAACGTTTTTCCGCCTGTTCTATCTTTCTTCATCCCAAAAAAAGTAAAATTGAGTCAAATATATGTGTTTGTGACCTTCACAATATTGATATTCTAGACTTCAACTTTATTTCTCCTCCACCCTAACTTGGCATACACTTGATATTACCAAAAGAAAAAGATTACAAGAGGGCTACATATACTGCACGCATAATTAGATATCTTTTCATTTACAAAACTAAATTTAAATACGGGTACAGGGCGTGCAAAAACCCATAAGGGCTTGTGTGAGTTAGATGGCCTTAGTTCAGAGTTATTATTTAGTTAAGATTACAAGTTGTGATATTTGGGTCAGCTAAGGCAGGCACACGAACACAAACGTGCGTTCTTTTAATCTGTATATGACATTAATCGTCATCACATCGCAATCCGCTAGCTGTGTCAGTTCTTGAGCAGTTCGCTAGCTGTTTGAGAAATCCCTGCATGATTGCCTGACTTTGTTTTCATTTTTAGAGCAGAACTGAGTCAAACTCGACGTTTCTATACTCAAAGCAATCGGTAAGTTGTGCTGATATTTAAACTACTGAATCAAGTTTATCATGGATTTTGAACCGGACTAACCCCTAAAAAATACGACGGTCATACCTACCATCCCAATATAGGGAGTATCCCCCCGGGGTCTCATGTTACTAATAATATCGGTGGTTTGATAGTTTTCCGACGGAAGTGTAACGATTGCATGAGAGATGTTTATCAATATTTACCAGTTTAGTTGTTGAACTGAGAATGAAACCCCCCTTTATTACGACTAGTTGCAGAAGATTTCAACTTCCGGCAGTTTGTTCTATTTTTATATCATTCGTGTGTTTTTTACTGATTTTAATTACGCGTGTATTACTTTAGTGGCAACAGCCATTTTGGCCAGAATATGAAAGCAAACACCAAGTCTAATGAAAGTCGGGCGGAGAATCGAAGGACGAGAAAGGTTTTTAGGAGTATATATGTTTTCTTAGCTGTACCAATTTGAATAACATATATACTGTGCGTTGCAAAGAGGCGTTGTTACACATCCCTGACATTAAATATCAGTTTTACTTGAGGGCAAAGAGGTAATTGCATTGAATGCCATATATAGAGTGGGCGTTTTAGATTCGATATTGCCCGCAAGAGAGTGTGATTCAGACTCTTATCAGTAACAAGAACAATAGAAGAAGCCGTGTTTTTGTACAGGAAGTCAAATTGTTTGAAAATGCTACAACCCATTGATTGTGGAGACAAAAAACCTGCTCGTCAACGTTTCTAGAAGTCGCTCAGTATTATCACGCAATGAAATAACGACGAGGAACAATATATCGGAAAAACTTGTCGGGAACGAATTAATTTAACTTTTATTCAAAAGTCAAATATTAACATAGCAGAATACGTCCATTATATTTAAGGTCTGAATGCTTGGAAACATATTCTGTGGGAAAATGACCTGAATTAATTGTCTTCTTTAAGGGAACAACCTACTCGGCTGGAATATCATAGCCGATAAGCTATTTTAATCAGTCACTGAAAAATTTACCAACAGAACACATTTTGTTTGTTTATTACATCTTACAGCTTAAATATGTCGTATTGAATAAGTGTTTTCATATCTTGTTTAGTTTTTCCTCAAAACTCTTTATAGCTCCTGATCCAAATATCAACTTTGTCAGGCCGACACGCGAAAGAGTAGGAAAAAAAACGCAACTCCAGCCTTCTTAGTTACGTCTAGACTTTTAAAAACTAATTAATTACAAAGTATAATCAGAGAACGTTAATTCGATTCAAATGTATCAGTTTGCTTTCGTTTAATATATTTTGACTCTTCTATCCTTTTTTTGGTGTATACTTTATTTCAATTTGCGTACAAACGTATGCATTCAAGCTTTCAATTTCACAACCGTCATAGATATTTTAAACTTGTAACACGCCAATTTTGTACTTCATTACTTGAAGAAGACTGGTTTGGCCAGATGAAATATAGTGCTTTACAACAAAATTATGACGTTGTGTCGAATATTTTCGAAATAACATCAGTATATTGTTACACATATTTTTTTATACTCTCTTCTTTTTAAAAATTTACTTTGAGGATTTCAGCCACAAATGTTCCTAAAATGTTCGTGAACGCAGTTTTTAGTATTGGGTGTGTAGTTGTTATTTGCCATCCGTATACAAATCAACCGGAAGCACAAATATGCCTTATTGAACTTGCCGCTACCATGAAATGACAATGAATGCTGAAAATTTATTTAAAACAAACTTAGATATATAGCACTAAAAGCTATATGTTGCACTCATCATGACCATTAGCCGAGTAAACAATTATTTCCATATAATTTTGTGCAGTATACAAAATAAAAATTCTTCGCCTTTTCACAGCCTCAGTGTGTTCTTAGAATGTTCTTAAATTTTAGGCAATTTTTAGTCTCACTGGCTTCTGAGTTAGTTTCTTCTTAACGAGAAGAGTGAAATACATCTTGCATTGTGTAGATGTTGTGCATTGTTGAATAAGTTGATTACAAATAAAATACCACAGCTCTTTATTGCTTCATGGCTTACACCGCCATAGTCAGCAACGGGGACACACTATAGGCGGTTTTATATGCCGAAAGTCGCTAAAATTCGTTTAGTGCGTCATCTACTGTATAGCAAATTTCGCTGATCGTAGCGACTTGCGTCAGTGTAAAATCGCCCATTTCTAGCACGTCAGATAGACGGAGCGATTGAATACGCCACGATCGCTGAGATGGGCGTATAAAATCGCCTAGCGTGGCCCCGGCTTAACTTTTATCCCGCTAAATTTTCAAGAATCTCAACAAAGTTAAAAACTTCAGAATTTTTTAAAGCAATGAGCATTTTCAGAATCTACTGGTAAAGAAAATGAATAGTCACTTTATATACACTATATACACGGTATTAAAGCAGTGATTTTACTTTTAAAGTTGGAACATTTTAATATTTGTAGTGAAACCGTTTTTCAGGATAAGTGTTAATTCTTCCGAGGTTAAACAACCTTGTTTTAGCTTCCGAGTTAGTCTAAAGAACCCCTTCAATGGTATGAATCGATTGAAAATCTCTAGGGAAAGGTTTGGCCGCATGACGTATAAAATTATTTTCCGTTTCAGGTTTGCATGCCAAATATTGCTACTGTTCCGAGTCAGCTTGTTTTAACCAAAGTTTCCTTAGTAACCAATAAAGTCCAACAAATATCTGTGATAAATGTGCTTAGTGGGAACAAATTGCTTTGCAATGGGAAACAATCCAATATGCTGGGTTTACCGATGATAAAGCAATGATCAAGCAGGAAAAACGCAAAAGTACCTGCCGACATGAAACCGACGAAGGCTGTAAGTACTTGTTTTAAACACTTCTTTCCTTAACTGTTCTTTAGATGAGTTATAGGTTCGATCAAGGGCTACATAGGTTTTCCGTTTATTCTTCTATTCATGTTCTACCACTCTTTATTTTCTGCATCAGTCGTTTTCGTTTTTTGTTCCGAACAAGAGTCTTGCTCTTTTTATGGTTTCAGCCCTTGACCTTATCTTCTTCCTTGTGTACACGCAGTTTGTAATTTTTCTCGTCCTTTTAATTCATTTTCCTTGTCCATGTTCTCGTCTTTGTCCTTGTCCTTGTCTTTATCATCGTCCTTGTCCTTGTCTTTATCCTCGTCCTCGTCCTTGTCAAACCTGTCCTTATCTTTATCCTCGTTCTTGTCCTCGTCCTTGTCTTTGCCCTTGTCTTTATCCTCGTCCTTGTCGACCCTGTCCTTGTCTTTGTCCTCGCCCTCGTCCTTGACCTTTCTTTGTCCTTGTCCTCGTCCTTGACCTTTTCTTTGTCCTCGTCCTTGTCCTTGTCTTTATCCTCGTCCTTATCGACCCTGTCCTTGTCCTTGTCCTTGACCCTGTCCTAATCTTTATCCTCGTCCTTGTCCTTGTCCTTGCCCTTGATCCTGTCCTAATCTTTATCCTCGTCCTTGTCCTTGTCCTTTTCCTTGTCCTTGTCCTTGACCCTGTCCTAATCTTTATCCTCGTCCTTGTCCTTGTCTTTATCCTCGTCCTTGTCCTTGTCCTTTTCCTTGTCTTTATCCTCGTCCTTGCCCTTACCTTTGTCCTCGTCCTTAACCTTTTCTTTGTCTTCGTCCTTGATCTGTTTTTAATGCTCTTGTTCTTGCTCTTCTTCGCTTGTTGTTACTTGCAACACAACCCCTTCTCCCAGTTCGCCCCCGGCACACCCCCTGCTCCCAGTTGGCTTGACGTAATCAAACTGCACCCTCTATACTCTCAGCTGCCTTAGAATAAAAGGGAACTTTTCGGATACACTTGCTCCCAAACCCTTCTCTCTTGACTCTTCCGGAATTATTTGATCAAATAAAAATCTTAGATGCGCTCAGATAAAACGAAATGAGTTAACAAAAACTCTAGCCATCGACATCTCAATATAAAGACAGAACTTATTTTCTTGAATAAGTTTTTGTTCAATTGTTTTAACGGAACGATTCAAGTTAATGGATTCGTGATTATTCAGTTAGTAACTTTAAGCCGCAAATTAAAAATATTTTTAATAACATCAACACTCACTTAGCATTTGTGCGGAGTGTCATCTTTAAAGGAGAAAAGCAAACTTTTGCCCCTGTAACTCTCTTTAAGATATTGATCGATCTCAATTCTTTCATTGAACACAAACATATACAAAAGAGTTTCTTTTCGGAAAATCTACATCTAATTCACCAAAGGCAGCCGCCTTATAAAACATAAAATTTTACTTGTAATATATATTTATTTAAATGTTTCAATCAATCTGGTGGCTAGTGTTTGATTGACATTTTAAATAGCAAATGAACGAGTGATGGACACATGTCGTAGGCCGAGCTATTATGTGTTTACAAATGAAAAACGCCAGCTAATGAACCGCAAAAACCCTTTGCTATCCAAACAATTGTTTTTTACACTTTTTATATGCCTTAAATTTTACTCTGAATAACATTTTTTCGACGGACGTGGTATCACCTTCAAACCAATTTCCCCTCGCAAACTGAAAGCATCTGAGGCGATGCCCAAAGCGAAAAGTAACACGGATTTTTTCTCAAAGTTTTTGCAAAGTACATTTAAAGTACTTTGTTCAAAGTTGTCGCTAACCCATGTTTTTTTTACCAACCTCGCACCAAAATATGAATGAAGAGGGAATACTGTTGAATTTTTGTATGTACTTGAAGGACAAAAAGCATTGGCAAATCATTGTTGAGCTAAGTACACGTGTTACCGAAATTAACAAAACTGCGGCCGGTTGTTTTGTTTTACCAGGTTTTATTCAATGTCGCGGAAACTATTGTTTGTAAGACTTTGGATTATATTTCAGTTTAATGCCAGTATCGCAAACAAGGCCAGGTTGGCATTATATGAGCGCCTTTTGTAATCCGACAAAAGTCTGGTGTGCAAACTAAAATGCCAGTCTTGTAGAAATTTATTTTTAAACAACGGTAACAATTTGAAACAACGACCGGTTTGATTCAGCCACGTAAGAGTCAGAAAACTTAAAAAATTATCGGAAGCAAGCTTGTCGGGTTTGTTTTGTCCATTTAGCGAAGCAGCCTAAATGGCGGCACGGAAAAAATTTGGCTTTGAAATGCCAGGAAGCAGATTTCAAGAGTCTTTTTGACACGTTTTTTTAATTTTAAAATAGCCATAAAATCTTTTTAAAAGTGGAATTAACTGAATGGAGATTTTGACATCGCTAAACAATTAGTCTTTTTCAAAAAGTTTAACGACGCCGTCGATGGCAAAATCATTCGCAGTGTTTACAAACAGCTTGTCTTCAGTATCCCGTCGCCTTACTTCCCGCTATCTTGATAAGTTAGGCTTTAAATTAACAAGAAGCTAAGTTTTGATATCTAATGCGTTTCTAATGCTGATTTTGTTGCTTTTTGCGATATTTTCGGCAATTAAACCCTTTATGATTCCCGTGAGAAATGTCCTCGCCCAAACAGCTGAGTATCTCGAATGATTTTCACCATCTTTACAGATTACATTGTTTGTTGGCCAATCAGGTATTCGCGCGCTCTACAAAAGCGCACATGTTGTTCCAACACCAAAATGGGTTCCCCTGAGGGCTCCACCAAATTTGGCAGTTAGTCGCGTGCTTCTATTGTCTAACTATCCATATTTGGAGTAATATTTACAACTGCTCTCCATATATGGTACGGGGTTAATTTTCTCACGAGCCTCAGATTGCAAGAAATTTCCCACGCTCATCAATAGAGTATCAATACTTGCTCTTAAGATTGTGTCTCGCTTATTGTTCCTCTTTCAGTTCACCGGGTTTCGGTACCTCTGTAATTTTTAGCGACGACAGTCAACCATACTGTTTCATTTAGCAGAAAGAAAAGGAGCAGTTTCGTTTTTTTCTGTTTACACCGGGTAAAACGACAGCCTAATTTGGATATTCTCTACCAAAATATTCCGTTCGCCAAATCTGTGGTTTGTTGAAACAGGCACGTTGTTGAACATCGTAAACTATGAATGAAATATACTAAAGCCCAAAACATCAAGGTTAGCTAATCGTTTTTACTATATGAATTCTGCTTTTTTTGCTAGCGTTTCTTTGTAAGTGACACATTTGTTTCTCGGGAAAATTGTATGCAAGTCCACGATCAAGGTGACTTTGAGTATAATTCTAGCCTAACTTGTTTTGGCTTTTTTGCAGTGGGGAAGAAAAGTTTTGGAGAAGACCGAACAAGAAACAGACCAAGCATGTCGGATGGAAAAAGCCAGGTTCCTAGTCCTATATTTCCACCGTCAAGATCTGCAAACGGTCGAGAGCTCCATTACCCTTCTCACGCCGAACTTACGTTGAGATCTGTTCCGGCGTTAGCGTCGCCTATCGCAAAACGCTTTCGTCGTGAAAACGGTTCGTACAACTCGAATGAAGGTCTTGGCGTCTCTAACTCGTTGACAAATTCTCCTGTTTACCCCCATGGAATTCCTTCGACTTTAAGTGCAAGTTTCCCTACTCCGACGGAAAGTACATATTCAAGTAAGTAATTCTGTCTGTGCAGTTAACATATGTGAAAAAGCTTTGATATGCATCAGTTCCCTTTTAAAGTTAACTGTAAAATCTGTTCTTGAATTCTTTTAAAAAAGGTTGATCTTTGAAGTTTGAACGCTGATGTGAGTCATTAAAGTTTGTATGCTGTGGGTTCGTGAATTATAAACGAAACATTTATTAACATTTCAGGTAAAGTTTTCACTGACAAGTTTCGAGGTTTCCAACGAGTTTCTCACTGACAAGCAGGTCGTTCGAACCAATAAAAGTACTTGATTTGCCCTATAAAGAAGAAGCGACATTTTTTCTTTAAAATTCGTTTTGGTCAGGAATAAGGTTCTCACTCTATATTTAACTTACAACGCATCTTTTTTACGCCGAAGTCTACAGTTGACAACTAGTATTTTGTGTATTTGACAGTCGTCCGACTTCGCTCAACAAAGGGTTTGACGACAAGGAGTAACATGTTTATGATTGTTAAAATGAACATTCCGCTAAAGTTTAAATTCGTATTCGATGAGTTGCGAACACTGTTCTCTCGTTCTGTAGTTTTCATCGAAAGCAACCTACGGACATATACATCATCAAACCCAATTGATCCATCAATCGAGTCCAGCAGATTTATTAAACAGAGTAAATACCATCCTAAAGTTATTGTTGTTTCTGACAACTTTTACATTAGATATTGAAGTTTTCAAAGAAAATCAGTTAACTTGAGATCAAACTGCCTTTTAAACACAACATACGGAAATAGCGTCTTTTTCCAAATAACCAACTGTCAGTTTTTAAAATGTTAAGTTAGAATATGATAATAACTCCGATCATGTGATAATTTAAAACAACTATATAGCTTATATTCTAAAATACTTAATTAGTTGTCAAGTTATGCGTTACTAGACATTGGGTATTTTTTCTTTTGACATATTATATCAAACTGGGTTGATTTGGGTTTGTTATGACAAGAAACATGACCAGTTTGCATCAATAGCTGAAGTGGTGTTTTTAAATTTTACAAGGTCATAATTCTTAGTTCACTTAGGTTGCAAACTTGGGAAAAGAGTCTTATTCATGATCAACTTGTAAAAACTTCTGACATGTTAACTAGTGTTAATTAGATTAGAATTTGTTACCCTATCCCCCCCTGGGCAGGTTATGAATATGTTGCTGGAACTAAAACCGATAATAACTATGGTTGCCAGAGGCGTTGTATCTAGTAACCATAGTCCCATTTGACAAAACAATAAGGAGATATCAAAGGCTGATGAACTGATAACCCTTTGACTTTGACTGTCACTTTTCAATCTCATTTTGATATTTTTGCTAATGGAATCGCTTTCATCAGTTTCTCATAAAGATAGCTTGTACTGTCAGTTTACAGTTCATGAATTTACTACACTTGCATGAGAATAATTAACTAAACCCAGAAGACATTAATTTAGCAGACTAACTACAGCATTTAAGGTGAACCAAAGAACAGTGTTTAATACATAGATTATCAAGTTTTCAGACGCCTTTTCAATGTTAGAATATGACATTGAGTGTTTGTTGTAAAAATAGTTTTATATTACCATTTCTTGCCTCACTAGGTAGATCTATGTCATGATCAGTGAATTTTTCTATTTGCTTGACCCCTGATCATTACAAACTTTATCGTTTTTTGTTTCTCCTTGATCAATTCTAAGTATATTATGCACAGAGTTTTTGTTAGCATGTTTTTGGTTGCAGTGGCCTACCAGGTGGACAACACAAACTCCTAGGGGTAGCAAGAGCATGCAAATGATGCATGCATGAAATATTTGACTAATTATTTCACAATTATAACCAGTATTAGTTTGCAGTTGTTCATTTCCAGTTAAGTTGATTTGAAAACAGACTCCAATTAATAGAAAGAGTATACAAACCCCATATTGATAGAGAACTGCTCTTTAGAGATCATCTTTTCATTGAATCCAAAAGCAGAATCACTATAATTATTTCTTTGAAGTCCTATATAAACATCACAATCAACTTAAAAAAAATTGTGTGACTGTGAACTACCTGCATTACATGTCAAACAACTGGACGTTGCAACCAATGCCCAGTCTGAAATGCATGATGTTTGATCATCTTCTGCAAGTCAAATAGATGAAATGTGGAACTGTGACAATCTATTTTACAGAAATAACATGAAAATAACTTTAAAAGTATTCACAAACTTGTTACATGGCTAGAAAGGATATAATATAAGGCAAGGAAGTTGTCATCGTTATGTCTAGCTCGATCGACTTGTTAAAGCCCCGGGTGGTAGGTATGACTGCTGAATTTTTAGGGGTTAAAATTGTCAGTCCTGTTTATTTTAGGGGTTGTTAAAAGAAATTCTGTGGTAAACCAACAGTCTGATATTTTTTAGGGTTAAACCCCAAGCTACTGGACTGCTTGCTGTCCCGTGTTTTATCGAACGTGCATACTGATAAGATTTTAAGAAAAAAGTCTTGAAAACGTTCTGATACATGCGCACCTTTTACATTGACTGCATATCACAAGGAACTTTGTGCCGATCCGCTAGCTGTCGAGGGAAATTTGGTATTTTTAGGGTAATTTCTAAAACTGAGAGGTGTTTTTTAGGGGGGAAATTTTTTATCCCTTGGTATTTTTTAAGGTATTTTTGGGACTTTTGCGACAGTCATCTCTACCCTTTTGACCCTGAAGTACCCCCCCCCCTCTCCCGGGGTTAAAGCAGAGCAAAATCTCAGCTAAATAGAAATATCTCATTATTAAAGAGGGAACAGTGAACACATGTTGATAATTAGTATAACAAGTATATATATTAGCTATATCTTTATGAACTCCTTAAAACATTTTTTTATGTGGGTCAAGAACAAGAGAATTATCTTAAGTCTACAACCCAAACAGTGCAATGACTTTATTTTATATAGAGGGGTGTACTCTTGAATTGCAGGCCGAGGACCATATCCCATGGTTGGAGGATATACATCAACCCCAAAACATGGTCATGAACAAAATGTGAGTCTGCATGATAGGCAACAAATTCCCCTCAATATGCAGTCTGTACCACACCCACCAAGTCCGCCCTCAACTCCTCCCTCCACACCAGATGATGATGATGGGAATAAACAAGAAAGGTTTGTGCTTAAGATTTTAATTTTCAGTTTTCGATACTCCGAACCCCATGGACAAAACTCAGTTGCTTTTTTAGTTTTACCTCAACCATCATGCTTAACCCTTTCAGCTCCAAATATGCCAAATGATGTATTGCTATATTCTCCCAACTAGAACCCATACTTTTTCTATTACCAGTTTAGGAGAATTTTGCTTTTCATCTTCAACAGTTTTCTATGTTTGATCAATTCTCATTTTTTCATTACCAAATGTTTTAAATAATGTATAAGTTATGTAGGGAGAAGTTAAATGTTGATAAGCTGGCCGGGGCTGAAAGGGTTAAAGGGGGACAAGTACATACATGTGGTGTAAAATGATGCTGACAAGGCTGTTATTTTGATTTAATTATTAGTCATCTGCAGACTGTCATTTACGACTACCAGTTTTCAAAATATTTTGTCAGGCCTTAGATTAAAAATGACATACAGTTAATAGCAAATAACAGAGTATCCCTTTCCCTCTTACATTAGCCCTGCATCTCTAATATTACCCCCCTCTCTCATAAGCCCCCCGTCCAGAGCTTCAATTTTTAAATAAGAACCCCCCCCCCTCTCTAGTAAGCTCCCTCCTCTCCCCTCGCATCCGAACATAAAGGAAAAGAAGCTAACATGTAAGGTGTATTGTGTCAAAAGTGTATTTTGTCAATGGTTGCATCAGTTTTAGTTTTCAAAAGGTGCTGGTTATATTTTAATGCCAGAGTAACACAGAGTCACTATTTGCTATTAAATCTGTTTGGTGTGTTTCTGTCTTTGGCTATTGGCAATCTTAAGATAAATCTGGAAGTTCAAAAACTATGTGAGCCCCCCTTGGGGATTTTTAGAGCATTTATGGAATGCTTTCATCAGGTGAAAGAAAGTAAGTTAAAACCAGAATTGAAACTTCATTGTAACTTTGTCCCTGTAGTTTCTTTATTTATTTGTACTTAACAGATATAAAATCTTTGGGTAAAAGAAAAATAATTGATGTTATGAAACTATACTCTTTTGTATTACAGACAGTTTTGTCGCAGGAACTCATGTCTTCCTAGAAGAAAAGTAAAAGCTACTTCTTTGTATGACCCCTCCTCTACTTCCTGTGCATGTCCTCCCCCCCCCCAAAAAAAAGATAGTCAAACCTTTTGTTTACAGTGCCTTCTTTATTGTAGGCGAATGCAAGTCACCTTGGATCCCATTTACCACCCACAGAAGTTAACAAGAGCAGCAATGAACAGATATTTGAAGGAAGTTCAGCCTCCGAATGGCCACCAAACTGTGATTATTTTACATGCAAAAGTTGCACAAAAATCTTATGGCAATGAAAAAAGGTATGTTAGGAAACTGGGATTTTCAATCATATAAGCCACTAGATAATGAGTTATAAACAACTTGACAATTGTTCTTGATTACTCGCTGACACTAAGCACTTTCTTTAAAACCTAGTTCCCAGCACAGAATCTCATAGCTTTATTTTAGAATGGCTCACCAGTCATTGGGTTCTGGTTTAGTTAGAACAGCCTCGGTACACTGATGATACAAGTTCATGTTTGAAGAAACTAAAGCTGGAATCATGCCCTTTCTAGCCACCTTGGTCAAAGGATAGCGTCACAGTTTTATTCAACATGTTGGTTTTGAAAAAAACTCACTTAAGGTACATATACAGACAGGAAACAGATTGGATGGCCTTTTTCTTGTCAGAACAGTATCACACTTCAAATAATTTGTGCTGTTTGCAATTTGCCTTACAACTAACTCACTTAAGCCTCCAATTTATATGGTTAACATATTCTTTAATAGATGTCACAATTCTGTAGGCAGGTTTCACTACCTCATAATATAAGGTTCACAAACAAACCTGTTCATATCCATACATCTTGGAGACATGAAACAAAGAAAGCTTTGTCTCACTTAACATACATACATACTTTATTTCCACATCCCATAAGGGCTTTTCAGTGGAAATGTTACAAGAACAAACACGACCACAGTTAAGAATCTCAACTGATTGGAGGCAGACCAGTTGGCTATTTACAAGCGTGGTGGATTTGACTCTAGGATCATGGAAGCCAAATCCTGTCAGTGGTCAGAGTGGGTTTTGAACCCAGGACAACCACATGCAAATCCAGCACCCTAACCACTGAGCCACGCTACCTCCTCTCCAATACTTTCCTTAACCAAACAAATAACACCTAACTCATTAATAACAATGAGTGAAATGGATTTCTCTTGTAATGAACAAAAATGACATGTGAATTGGAATGAAAAGAGAAATACTTTCCTTATATGGACAAGAGCTATTTGTTCTTTTGATTTGTGGAGCTCTTTGTGATTATGGTAATTAGGAATGTATATAATGGTTCAAGTGTCAAGGTTTGTTATTGTTGAGGGAAAATCCTCTTAACTGGACATGTACAGGAACCCTGATGTTACATAGTGGTTTGGTGCCCAAAAAGTTGAGAGGTTGAATTAATGTTTGGTTATCAAATAATGGATGATAAACTTAAATCTTTCTCTTAGGTTC
>JAOBAT010084707.1:0-18704 GCA_026413305.1 Hydrozoanthus tunicans
CGAAGTGCTCCTTTCCCTCGAGTAAATCGCTCGAAAAGTCGAGAAAATTGGCCAGCGAGCCAAATTCTTTATGAAGCTTACCTCGAGCTAAAAAAAGCTCATAATAAGCTTAGCCAATTACTTGAGCTAGACAAGCTGTTATATCAGTCAGTAAAAGGCTAAAACTATGAGTTATTTTACCTATTTCATGCCTATTACGTTCAATTTTTACCTTCCTTTGTTGTGTTATGAACGTTGTCGTTTTGGACAGAAAATGAGAAATCTTAGAGATTGTACCCAGTGAGGATTGGCACATTTGCAGTGAATTATGCACTCATTTCTGATGTTCGATATTTGTTATTCTTTGTGTTATCAGCGTCGATTTGCACAGAAAATGAACAATCTTAGAGTTGGAGACTGTACCCAATAAAGGTGGACATGTCTTTAATTAACTGTTTTCTCGTTTTTGTTCACATGTAATAGAGGAAATATTCAGTGTTTACTGATTCACACTGTATTAATGGGCTATTCTCTTCAACGCTTGCACCTCAATAAAAGTTGTAACCCCTTGCCCAGTGTGCAAGAAAATAAAGCCATTTGTTTAATTTTTTAAGAAATTATACTATTTCAGAATCTTAAATATTGCATTTTCTGAAGTATTGTACACACAAAATAGTCTAATTATAAAGATTGCTCGTTGGCACTTAGCGGAAGCTACTACTAGTAATAATAATAATTTAACAATACAGGATGTTGGTACAAAACAGAATGATTGGACATTTATGAAGGCTTTTCGGAAGATAGCAGAAGTGGAGAGAGATAATGAGATAACACCGGGTGCTAGTTAGAGTATGAAGCGAGATGTGGGGAACAAGCGTTGATTATAATCTTAACGCATGGCTAACCAGTTTAGAGAAGGAAATGGAAGGGGTTCAAAGACAGGAGGAGGCCAAGATCACTGCTGAAAACGTGACAAAACAACTCAAGAAGACATCTAACTGGAAGGCCCCCCGGACCTGACGGACTGCAAGGGTACTGGTTCAAGAACCTCACGACAATGAAACAGCAAGTTGCAGAGCAACTTGATCGGTGTCTTCAACGATGTGTCCCAAACTACATGACAATCGGTAGAACAGTACTAATTGTGAAAGATAAGGATAGTGGATCAGTAGCGACCAACTTTAGACCCATTATCTGTCTCCCGTTAATGTGGAAGCTTTTCATTGGGAGAAAAGCTATACTAACATCTAGAGGAATGGGAATTGTTACCTAAAGAACAGAAGGGATGTCGAAAAAATGCACGAGGTACGAGCGATCTGTTGCTGATGGACAAATTGATCATAAAAACTGCTAAATTAGGTTGACGGGTTTAGAGATGGCTTGGATAGATTTCAGAAAAGCATTTGATATGGCGCCCCTTTCCTGGATTCTAAATGTGTGTCAATGTTTGGAGTTGCAGACAACATTATCGGTGTGCTCTAAAAAAGCATGGAATATTGGAGAACAGAACTGTCATCAGGAGGAGAATGATTAGGTGAAGTTAACATTAAGCGTGGAATTTTCAAGGAAATAGTCTGTCACCATTACTGTTTGTTTTATCATTAATCCCTTTGTATTGAGAAAAGTGGCTTCGCGACCTCGTGTATTCATAGTTTCTCGGTGTTTTGAACACTCCTACTCGTTCTTGAAATATTACATAAAGCGATTAACTCCAGGGTGGTGTCCCTTGCAGTGTGGCCCTTGTGAGAAATGGAGCCGGAATAATAGACTGGACGAAAGACGAACTTCGCGAAATAGTTTGGAAAACGAGGAAGCTACAAACGATAAATCGCGCACTACACCCGTAAGTCGATGTGGATAAGTATTACACGACAAAAGCTGACGGTGGAAGAGGACTAATTGGGGTGGGAGGCTGCGTAGCTTTAGAGGTCACCAGTCTGTTTAAGTATATTAATAAGAGCAGAGAAACAGCTCTCAAGGCAGTGCTGCAATAGATTATATTGAATATAGAAGAAGCTACAGTGGATAAGACCACGTTGAAATGAGGGAGAAAAAGGAAGCTCTTGGTTAAACCTCTCCATGGACAATTCCTCAAAAAGACGCAAGATAGAGATGAGAAATCGTGGGATAGGCTCAAAAAAGGAAAACTGAAAAAAGGAGTCAGGTCTTTTAATGGCTGCCCAAGATCAGGCCCTGAGGACAAATATGATTAGGTGCCGAGTGGATAAGGAGAAAGTACCACCATCTTGCCGAATGTGTGGAGAAAGACAAGAGACGTTGGCACATGTAACAACAGAGTGCAAAATGCTAGTGCAAAGGTACCATAAGAACTGGAGGCATGATAAAGTAGCTGAGATAATCCAGTGGAGATTATGTAAGAAACAGGGTTTTGATCGAGACGAGAAATGGTATAACCATTCGCCTGGGCCTGTCCTTGAACCAGAAAATAGGAAGATCTTACGGGACTTTAAAATCCAAACCAACCTACAAGTCGAAGCCAACACGCCAGATATTGTTGTACTTGATAAAATTATAAGAAAGTGCTTTATCATTGATGTTGCTTGCCCATTTGACACCCGAGTTATAGCAAAGGAGAAAGAGAAAATAGGCAAGTATCAAGACTTAAAGAGGGAAATCGCAAGAATATAGAAGTGTACAGAGGTTGTGGTGGTACCAGTCATAACTGGCGTTTTGGGAACACTTCCTAAAGGCATAAGAACATGGTTAAACGTCATAGGCATGGGGGAAGAGCTAGGTCTTTTACAGAGAACATGTATACAGGGGATCCGCACGTATTCTCAGAAGAGTACTGGGGGTGTAGGGTAAAAAATCTTCGAAACAAAAGCCACAGGAGGTGGCTCAATGAGGAAAAGAAACATCTCCAGCTTGAAATGCTGCGTGGAAAGACTATAATAAAAATAATAACAGTTACAAAAGGCCCCCACTTAATTCAGGGGTTGGTGTGTTAGTGACCAAAATCCGTTTCTCCGTGGGCTTACCATGCTCTTGTTCTCAAAGTCTTCCCGCGCCGCTTCTTTTCGAATTTGAGTCAAGCGTTCTTTCTGTTGAAAGAAATCAACGTCAACAATAGTGTAATCTAAACAAACGGAAAAAGAACTAGAGAAAGTGTTTACTGAAACAAGATAAAAATTTTGGAGGAAGGAAACTGTAAGCCAACTGCACGTGAGAATGAATGGACGAACGTACCATTACTAGAGATTGAGACTTTCAAAGCATACAAGTGCTCATTCAAAAAAAAGAGAAGGGATTACAAGAAAAAAATAGGAAGGGAAACGGCGAGCCATCTGCACGTTACAATGAAAATATGAATAAGCCATTACCAGTTCTAATCGCCTTCTATTTAAAACCGTCTTTTTTCGATCAAGCTCCTGAAAAAAGTAAAGTTGAGTGTTACACTGAGTTCAAAGTTCAATGTTAGGACGATCGATACACTTTACACATACTCGTTACTGAGACATAAATTCCCGCGGTAAAGACATACATCTTACTGGGTCGAGTTGTGCACAAGACGACATTACCATCTGCTAAGCTCAGCTGATGGGAGTTGGGCATGCACACATCGGGCAAGACAAGAAATGGCACAGCATGTTTACAGAAACACCCGTGCACTCAGATTTATAGCTCTCTGTCAAATGGCAGATACTGAACTTCGCCTTGTTGGTGCTTTACTATGCATGTAAACAACTAGCAGAGTGGGATTTATTCTTCCCTAAGCAAACAAAACAGACTTATTGTTGAAGCTGTCCTTCAAAAGCATCTTTTCCAATAAAAAATAAGAAACGGCTCGAATGAGGCAGCTTCTACCGAATTCTTGAAGTTAAATTATCTGAGCTCAGGCCATCTTCGGCGTTTACTTTTTCCCTCATAATAGACCAACCTCGTCCCCAAGGTTTTTCCCAACTGGGGATGATGGACGACGTTAAGACAGCGCTAACTCGCATACTTTAACTAAACAAAGCTTCAAGTAGAAACTTTTTGATTCGAGCGATATCTAATACTTTATTTGTAAAAACCTTACAAATACAATCAGTTGTTCCCTAAACATTTACTCAACTTTAAGGGTAGGTTTCGCTTAAGCTCAAAGTTACTTACGCCCATCGTGTATTCACTCCTTTTCGGCTGCATGAGCAGTCTCTTCTGGGCTTCTGCCTTTTCAGCTGCCATCCCTTTTTTCCGATCACTGCATCTATCAATTCATCAAATTCAAACGATATTTAGCATTCAACCATCAAACAGGAGGAAACCCGACAGAGTTAAAAACTTTACATTCAAAGACCGTGGAATGAACTAAATTCAGAACTTTACGTAACGGTTGGGGCTTTACCTTTTATCTTTTACTAGAACAAGAACTTGCCAAAAAACTACATGAACTGAAAACATAAAATTCACTTTGGTGAGTGGTTTTGCTATTGCTGAGCCACGTCCCGTACTCAATTCGTAACAAGCACTCCGGCAGACACTGAAACAAACGGTAAAATACAAACCTAATATTAAGCAAGGTCAGAGTATCTCGTAAAAGGCCGCTCTTGATATTGTAGTCCAGCTTGGAATCTGTTCCAAAACTAGGAGCTCTATTGACCTATAGCAGACAACAGATAAATTATTGTTTAGTTCAGTGATGTAGAAAAGCTGGTGCGGGAAAACATATCGTTAACGCTCTTTATAAAATATTATATAAAGGCAAATAACAGAAAAGGGGTCTTGTGAAACTAACAAGAACGGAATGTTGCAAAAATCTAATCCATTTATTCCAAGCATGTCTCCTCAGCGCCTCTGTCAACTGACTCAATCAGTTAAAGGGTGAGTTAAGAATTAAGCATTAATTGGGAAGAAACTAGTTAAAAAAAACATCCACTGTGAATACGGCCAAAAGTTCGATAGGAAATGAGGAAGTTCGTGAGGAAATCTGGGCAGACGGTATTAAGTGTAGGCACCATTTTCACACGAAAGCACAGAAACATTGCGGCAAAAAATCTCCCACGAACCTTGAAGCAAAGCCACTGCCCTTAATTGGGCCTGTTCGCTATCCGAATGGATAGAAAAGCGGGCTCACAGATCAGCGGATGTTCGTATTAAATAAATCAAATTACTTTTCTCTCGCAGTTGAGACTAAAAGGTTGACAAACAGATTCACCTGGTGCCGGCAAGGCTTTTCTTGGACATTCACTCAGCGAACAGAATATCCGGAGGGTCCGAATGGGGTTTAGTAATCGATTACTGACAATGGCCTAGAATTTCATAGCTAATTACTTCATGATGCGAGAAGAGTTTTACTGAATTCTTTAGTGATTCCTGAGAATCAGGTTAGTTTAAATCCGAAGAATCTCCCTTTTCAAAATAAATAGAACGAATTATTTTTAAACTACCTGGAAGGTTGAGCTTATTCAGAATTTCCAGCGCTGACTTTCATGTGGACTGTAAACGTTGCACACGCAACATTCTATCGGCTATACTGAGCTTTTGCCAAACGGTAGGGGATCCTTTTCATGTTAACGCCCTAGATATATAACGCCCATTCTGACTAATTCTCAATAAAGTAACAGCGTGGTTTTTTTTTGCTTGTCTCTTTCTCTGGAAATTTGGTTTACGAAAGAAAACACGTCTAGCCTCGTTAATCTTTAAGCACTTCTTGAGTGAATTTAAGTTTCGTTCCTTTTACGTTTCGGATCACGATATAAAAGAACACAACACAAGAAAATGTCTGTCTTTAAAGTAACAAATAAAGAAGGCAATTAGTTTTTTGTTTTAATATTTCGAGGAAGAAAAATCACCAAAAAACTGAAATAGTTTCGTCACGCTCTGATACAATTAACAAAAGCAATTTTCTTGACCGATTTTTCTTTTGTCATATATCAGTTGCCTCGCTTGTGTATACTAAGACACTTATTCTGTTTCGTTTTCGGTTAATAATGTACCCCACACCTTCGGCACTCAGTAGACATTCTATTCACCTCAAGTGAAATTGGTTAAGTGTTAAACAAATCATAGTATTTAATACAAGAGCATTTTATTAATGCGTTTGGTTTGTTCTAGGTTATCTGACTTCTATTAGTTTTCTGACCATTTTGGTTTCCGAACAACAAAATCACGTATAGTTCTATGGTTTTTTTCTTTATTTAAATATTAGAAATAAGTAATGTAAATATAGCAAAACTTAACACTCAAAGTCATCACGAAAGAAAACTGTAATCGAATTTGAAACGAACCCCACCCATTTCCGGAACGCTTGACATTAAATAAAATTTGGAGGACTTAACGACCGAGTAGTGAGTTCTTATCGTGTAGAAACAGTTAAAAACCAAACCTACCTCTAATAGCCACGGCCTGAGCTTGCTGTCGAGAATAATATCAAATCCTAGAATCTCAAAACACACACTGTCCGTCCCAGTTGCTTGTCCTGGTCGACAGGTTCGGTACGAATGCAATACGTGCGGTTGGGCTACCAAAAGCGTTTTCATAATCACATCCTGCAGTAGACAGCTGAGTTTAGTTTATTTATGATGAGTAAAGGCTGGTTTTCTGATTTTATTCTTTTTGTCGGACATCATTAGTACTCTTGTACCTTTTAACTTCGACCGATGACTGAAGGAGTCTGGCATAGAGGGAACTACGTGTCCTATTGCCTTTGCTTCTTTTCGTGGACACCTTGTAGCAAATACCGCACATAAACGAATATCAACAGACTTTTGAATTCGATTAATATATGTAGTTCTGCAATAATCCCGCACGCAAAACACGAAACTCCATGGAGGAGGGAGTCATAAAACGTCTTTATTTCATGAAAGGTATGTGATATCTTGTCGAGCTACATATTTAACATATCAAAACAATTACAAACCTGTCTTAGAGCAGAAGTGTTAAGAACCATATCCAAATGTGAAAAGCACGAGCACTTGGTCACCATAATTTGATCAGAGGTCTAATGCCATGTGCGCGATTTCAGTGATTAAACACAACTGAACTGTGCGGTTTACTGCTCAAATCGTCATACCTAAGCAAATAATCTTTAACATTTTTGACTCAAGGAGCCACGGGAAAACGAGCAAAGGATTCCAGAGTTTACGGTTTAACGTCCTTATCCGAGAGGACGCAAAGGCCGTACTGTTTGCAGATGTTAGCGCAAAGGCAACACCTTTTCCTCTGAGTTATTGTAATACCCTGAGTGAAGGTCTAGCACCAGAGAACGAACCCAGGCCTCTGGCATGACAGACCGGTGGTTTGAAACGGATTAAACCCGCACGAGAATAGTACAAGGTTAGAGCAAAGACTTGCTCAACTTATCATTTTCTTATTCTTGTGCAGCCCTGACGCTCGTTTGATCAAGGAATAAATAATTGTTGACGAAAATTAAAATGCAAAAAGAAGGACGTACCGTGATGCTGTGCCATAAAAAAGGAACGTCATGATCCGACCTTTTCAGCCAGGCGTTCAAGAATTTAAGAGACCTATAAAAGAATCAAACAAGTATAACTCAAGGGTGAAGGTTTGACCATATGTAAACGTTGTAGTCTAGCTAGGAATGGAGCCTGCAAACAAACCCTGACCTCCTCCCATGTCGCTTTGGCATTGGCGTAAACTAAGTAGCGCATTTACAACGTCTCATCTTTATATCCGCGTTAATTAACTACTGTGTTTACAAATTTTTAGCGTGTTAATATATAGTAACCGTGTCATTTGCATGTAATAAGGTAACTCGAATTAGAGATACCCTGTGGGTAAAGAAAAGTTACCTCTTGCTGCCGCTGTCAATGCTCTCATCTCTGTCGAAGTTCTCATTGTGCTTGTTAATGGAATAGTTTGTTAGATGCATAAACAGTTCGTCCTGCAACAACAACAACGTGAATGTATCATTACATGCACTAAGAAAGTAAAGAAAGGATATGCAGCTGTTACATTACTGAACTAGCATACAATATTGAACTAGAATAACAACTGGAACTGATATACTGGCATTCGAAATCATGTTTTGAAAAAATCGTCAGAAAGATAGTTTAAGATGAAGCTTTTTAACCACAAATCGTCTTCTCTCGTCTTATTCTTAGGGCGTTCAGCAAAAAAAATTTTATTTTCGTCCTCATTGAAGTAACTGGCAAAATGTTCAACCTCACTCCATGACCGAAGCCAAGGCCCCAACTTTTCTCCTCCTGTCGACCATTAAGAGCAAATTGACCCGCCTCTTTTCCATCTCTCTTCAGTTGTACACGTAAAGCTACCTTCCGGAATGGTCGCGCCTCCATTCTTCACACGTAGCCGATCCGAGGAAAAATCGCTAAATTTCAATTTTAGCTTCAGTGTTATATCTTTAGTTATTTTCAACGAACATACTTTTCAAAATACCAAAAGCATGTTTTCATCGGTAAAGTACTTATATATAGAAATTTCTTAATTTCTTGTCTTACCGAAAGAGTAATTTATGTTTATTTTGTCAGAAAACTACTGTGGCAGGCGTCACATGTTTTCTAACAGTTTGCCTAGCTAACACCAAGTCACACAAAAGAAGGTTATAATTAGAGTCTGTTATTTGTTTCAGAATCTTTACTTTAAGTGCAATGTAAAACTTACCAGGTTCTCGTCTGTTGGAGGTTCGTAAGGCTCCGTACCGAGGCGAACCTGTAGAGGAAAAAGTACTGATCGTTCTAGAGCGAACGAACAACAACGTCAACTGTAAAAAAATTCCTGGCGCTTCACTTTGGATACGTTTCTGTTTATGGCTCTCGTTATAGGGGAACCAAAAATGAAAAGAAAAAAACTGTGAAAAAAACTGTAACTTCGCGAGTATTTATCGAAACTCCCTTAAACTTCAGATTTGTGTTTATCTAATACCAAACCTTTATCTGGCAAAAAATTAGTTTCGTGTCATAGGAGCATTAAACGTATCTAACAAACCTACAGGAGTAAATAGTTTAAAAGTAAAACATGGAATTAAGTAAAGATCTAGAACTCCTTCATATGAGTATTTGGCGTAATAGTGATAGAAATCTGGATGGTTTAAATCCTTTTACTACAGTCATCTCTGAAAATGAACAAATAGAAAAACGAGATAAATATCAAATGACAAAGTGAACTAACCAAGCCGTCGTTGTAGAGGAAGACACGAAGTGGGTCGCATGACGTCACCAGAACATATACACGCAGGTCAAACTTAAACCCCTCAAGTGTATAGGGCTGTATAAAAAATGAGATAACAATTAAGGATTTGATGACATCAAATGCCAGTACATCTCAAGCCCCTCTAGTTTGTATGAGCCTCACCAGTGGTAGTGTGGTAATCTACCGTGAAGGATTTTGTGGTGCTTAAAGCTGCTTGAAATACTTGTTATCATTCCAACATAAGATTAACTAAAACGTTGTTAGTAGTATAGAGTGAGCAGAATTAGCTACCCTTTTAGGCAGCATTTAAAACTATCTCTGGGATGACGTCATAAATACGGTGGATTTAATTATCTCCTTTGTGTTCCAAACTCATGAATGAAATGAGGAGCCGGCATAAATTATCTCGATAAATAAATAAATTACTAAACATCAGGGCTCCGTTATTGGAGAGCAATCTCTAATGTTAGCCCTGCCGTTAACAGCGAACGCTGTAAATAAATAAATAAATAAATAAATCTCTTTAACACGTGTTTGTGTTATAGTGGAAAGCTTCAGGAAAATTTGTACTGTATTTCAAGAAAAAGTGATTGTTTTGTAATTTCTCCCATTGGATTCCCGACTTTGACGTCACAACTTTGGTAATTTGCATATTTGAAAAACCTCGGTATCTCGGCAACCAAAAGAGTTTATTTAAATGAAATAAACGACATTTTCTTCTTTTTAAAAACCAAAGTTCCATGATAGTGGTATAAACACTTCGCAAATATCAAAGTCCACCCGGTACTGGAGCCAGTGGAATTGGATTAAAACAGGTGTAATATGACTGAACTTGGGAATTAGGCAAATGACTCTAGCTGCTGCATTAAGGACTTTCTGGAGACGATCGAATCGATATTGTGGAAGTCCATAGAGTAGTGAACTACAGGAGTCCAAGTAAGAGGTAGCAAATGCGTGGACAAGAATTTTGGTGGAGTTTACTGTAGATATTTCCTAATCTGCCGTAGACTTTATAGTCATCTGAAGCCCTTGCTACAAACTTTTCCAACAAGAGTGTTTACGGGCATGTGTGCTTATCGTCAGTGGCTTGATGTCCCAGTTACCGACTCTAACTGAATCAACGACAACTTTCGACAACTGTTGCCGTGATTTATTTATAATAAATTCAGTCTTTGAGTCATTAAACACCAGCTCTAGCCACGCTCGGACATCTTGAATGCAGTCCTCAATGGCTTCGAGTGCATGACCCTGGGAGGCGCACAAGTCAGGACGGAGGGGTATATACAATTCCAAGGATGTAATCTGCATATCAGTAAGCTGGTGGCAAGTACTTCTTCACAACATCAAACAACAGAGATGCGTACAATTGGAAAAGGAACGTCCGAGACAACTTCTTTGTGGGACGCTGCAATCAAGTCTAAAGGGTCTGGAACTTTTAAGAACTTTTAGTAGTTTTAAATCTCTACAGTAGCTCTAGGCCTCATTTGAATTTTAGCTTTTAGCTTTCAGTATATATTCCAGAAAATTTAAAAATCCATCGCATTTTATTAATGAGCTATGACGTCTTCCCAGAGATAATTTATGCATTCTCCCCAATGCTCCCGAAAAAGGGAGTAATTCTGCTCACTCTATGCTCTATTTCTACAGATGAAAATATAAGCATTCAAAAAGAGGCCGCTTTCTTTACGAACCCGCGCGATTTGTAATCAATTTACAAGGTTAACAGATAACATACTCTCTCCAGGTATTCCTGAATGACAATCTGGTCATGTGATGGAACCCGATCACCGATACGTAACAAAGAAATCCTGACGATAAAGCACAGAGTAGGTGAGTTTAGAGTCAAAATACAACTTACGTCAATTTAAAGAGGACCTGAAGGTGTAACTAACCTCTGTTAAACCTCCGTTAAATACTCTTACAAGTGAAACGATAACCCCGTTTAGTGGTGACATAAAAAGTGGTTATTCAATGATTTAAATCTTTTATTAATCACAATATAGTAAGAATCGGCTAGAAAACCGACAGATTATAATGCCAAAATACCAAAAAGACAACAACTTCGACCATATCCATTCATCACAACAGTTTTTGTTATAACAATCACAATTAATAACTCTTTGTAACTAATGTCAGTGCTAAATAAATATTGAATTGAATTGAATTGAATCTAATTCGTTATATATTAACCGCTTCGTGTAAAACAGATACCAAAATGATTTTCGTCACGTAAGTTCTTTGCAAATAGTGAAATACCTTCAAATGTTTTAGTTTTTGTCATGTATATTCACATAGAACGTACTCCTTTCTTAAAATCTTAAAATAAAACTTTTAGGCACACTCAAAACATATATCAATTTTCTCAACAAACTAACGTTTAAAATCTTATTTTCTAATTTGTTGGCATTAGTTCTTAATCCAAAAATTATCTGTGCCGAGGCTACAAATAATTCTTAGTTAATCATCATACATCCATGTTACAGACCCTGCAGTGAAACCCAACTTGGTTAGATTTTGCCCAACCTGGGTCCTGGTCAATTCTGGAAAAAAACCTGATCAAATTTTGATGAACCTGGTGAAAAATTTAACCTCCCTTGCCGCAGCCTGGTGGGGTCTTGATAAATAATCAGATAAATATATGATTACTAAACATGTTACATTCTTTGGGTGTTAGATATTGATAAACAGATCAGGCTCACCCATTTCCCATTGCACCACTTGCTGGCTTCATTATGAAAACTTTGTTTTTCTTCTTCTTCTTTAGCTCTCTACAGTATGACTGAAAAGCAGCATATCTGTAACACGCCATCAGGTCAAGGAACACAAATAATTTAAACATATCTTAGGGCTATATCAAGATTTTTCAAGTGGCCAGCTGGCTACTAAGGGCAAATTTTGGTAGCCTAAGCACAAGTTCTAGAACAGTAGCCATGTGTATGTTTTCAATGTGTTATCAACGCTACACTTGTGCCTGTAGCTGTATGCAGAAGATTGGTTGCATTTGTTTCCTTTTTTGTTTGCCCAAGAAAGCAGATAAGCCTATTTGTTCTTCACATCAGTTATGATTTTATCAGAAATAATTTAGCTCTTAGTTATAATTACTCAGTCACAAAAATTCCACACAATGTTTTACTAGCCAGATGTATGGCTACATGAGTTCTAAAATTCTAGTAGCAAGCGTTCAGTTTCTGCAATTGGCCTTCTAATTAAGGGGGCAAGCTTGATCCCTGTGTCTGCATAACTATCAGAGTAATTTTCACATGTACATCAGTCATACAACAGTAGCTGATCCGGCAAGTAAAAGGAAATGAGCAGGATACCGCAGGACATGAAATCATAAGTGTCATGGCATATACACTCGCCCCAGCAGCAAAGAAAGCAACAAAGTAAAAATAAAACAAACTTATTAATTATGCTCTTGGTAGGCAGGTCATCAGCAGTTGAATGAAAAAGAGATTGCAACATTGTATTTGCAAGTAAAGTTCTGTGGAAGATGGTTAAAGTGTGCCACATAACACTTTACTTTCATTAAGATTTTTCAGATATTCGGCTGTTTTCTTAAACCATAAAATAAAAACAAAACTAAATTCCAAAACTAGGCACATCAGATACTGAAAAATGATGTGGCTTGAAGTCATATTTCGACAATTATTAATTAAGGGAGTGGTGGATCAATTTTGATCAAAACAGCACTTACAAATGTGTTCACAAAACAATTCAACAAGATAGATCTAAACACAGGCTCTTGCATATCTCATACCAGACTTTTCTATATGAGAAAATAAAAAGTGATCAAAGACAGCAGTTAAGCCACTGAAGATAAAAAGCTGGTATTATCGAACAAGTTTGGCTTTTGGCTGGGAGAATTGATGAAAAAGACATATTTTGTCATACTTTGGGCCTTATAATAATCAAGGATACTCGGCAGGAAACACCCAGGTCCTTGGTGTAAAGTTGTATGCCTCTGGGTGAGCTTTTTGCATTCTGCAAACAAAATTAAAAGTAGATACTATCAAATATTTTCAAAAAAGTTTAAGGAAAAATGTAATATTATATTAAACAGTCTCATTTAAGAAATATGAAATTATTTAGTCCTTTCAACATCAGAAATTGTTTCCCCTTAGTACAGGTTTGAATGCCATATACTAAATGCATGCTCGCTCTTGAATTTGGGCAATAAAATCAATAATTTTAGTAAAGCCAAATACAATTACTGACAAATGAATCATTAAGAAAATTTTAGGTTAGACATAAAACGCTATTAAAAGGAATTAAAAATATATAAAAGGCAAGGTAAAATTTTTTAAAAAGTTTCCGAACATTTTCAGTTAAGAACCATCTTCCCTATATATTAATATTTTTAATATTGGGAAAATTAGTAATAGAATCTTGCACACTGCAAGAATGTTAACTGAGTCAGATCAAGCAAACAACAATTCTGACAGTTTCACTCCTGAGATAATATAAACTTATTTTACTTATTAAGGAAATATTAACCTTGCTAGCACCTTTTCCTTTAAATTATTTTGTTTATGGTTCTTAAACACTTTTAAAATCATATTTTAACTGACTGTCAGCAGTAAGGTTGTTGATGTTTGTGTTTTAACTGTTTTCAACAGAGTGTTTAACTGTGTTGAACCTTAGTATCAGTGAGCTTCTATATTTCATAATTATCACTACAACACATAAGAGCAGAACTTACTTGCTTATATTCCTTGCAAGGCTATCTTTTCTGCAGATTTCACCCATTCCAGGAAAATGATTTATTTTCTAAAAAACAAAAAAATTGTGTGTTGACCATGAATACTGTCTGAATTGTATTTGATCTATCTAGTATTTATTTATTTATTTATTTATTATGCTTTGCCTTCGTAAATTACATTCACACATATTAGCAAGAGACAAAGAAGTAAAGGAACGCAATAAATTCAAAGGAGGTGTAGACAGGGACACAACAGCCAGCAGCCAGTTACTGTGGGCCCATATTAATAGAAACAGAAAATGTTTGAAAATTATTCCTTAAAACAAAAAAAGCTAAATTCTAAAAACAACATGAAATTATAGTGTCCAGGAGGCGTGCAGTGTTGCATTTTCTACATATTGACTTAAATGAACTGTTAGAGTCATTAGGGCAGTAGCAATATATGCCAGCACTCTTTAACAGGTCTTAAAATGGTTGAGAATTATGCTCTCCAGTCTGAAATTTTTGGGCAGAATGTTCCACATTCATGAAGCATGGATGAAAAATGAGTCAGAACTGGAAGGTGGTTTTATGCAAAAGAACAAATGTTAAGTATACCTAGGTTCATACTACCATATATCAAATGTGGATAGATTAATTTATAATTACAAATTAAAGCCTACTTGACTATACAGGTAGCTAAATCGGCCCAGATTATTATTACCAATTATTGATAACAGAAAAACTGTCAGAAGAAATAATATTATATGACATAAATAAAAATTGTTCAGATTGGCTTAAATTACTCAAGAACATTACCCAATTTTCTGAGGTAATTTCATGATCACTTGATGTCAGAGAGTTAATATTCTTAGAGAGTTATTATTTTTGGCGCCCTTTAATTTATTGAGCTCTGACAATAACTTTCTGCCAATGGGTGGTTAAGCTCAGAAACTCAAGTAAGGGTATTTTAAGCCGATGTGAACAAGTTCTACCCAGCTCTAGCACTGCTTTAGGGCTTTTAAAGTTATTTGACATAAAATCTGGCAAATTCTAGTTACGATACTAACAAGCATAAAAAGGGTCAAAACATCTGTTATGACAATCAAGGTTACAGTTAGTAACTTTAATTTATATTTGATCAGGGTACACAGCTATGTTGTATAGACATTATTCTCTATGTTTACCTGGTATGACTTCATCTCCATAATTCTCTCAGCAGGAACACAAGAATCGCTCCAAATAAAGAAACTGAAAAACATAATCATGGTGTAAAACACATTTAAAACATTTCTTACTGAGTTTCCAGGAGGGTCTCATTATCATATGGGCATGATGTTTATATAAACAAACTGAGGTGTACATATTGAGAGGCTTTTTAGATTTGTACTTTTTTCTCAGGTATTTTCAGTTAGTTGCATAAATTAATAATAATGTAAATTTATGCAAACCTAGAGTGAATTATATTATTGACTAACCATCTAGAAATGTTGGACTTAATGCCTACTATGTTTCATGCCAAATGATACAAAAGTGACAGAATTAAGGAGGGGGGGGAGGGGGGTGTACCAACCCCCCTGTCCAGAAAGGGAAGGAGGGGAAAAGAACATGAGAAAGAGAGGGTAAGTCCTTCATTCACCCTGATGAAGTCCAATTAATGTGTGCCGAAATATAGGTGTTTAAAATTGACAACTGGTTTTTCCTTTAGAGCTTAGTTTCTTAATTATTAAGGAACAACCTGAACCAGAAGATACTTGTGGAAAGATAATTTATAAAAATCATTTAAACGTTAATTATGCTAATTATTTACTAGAATACCTACCAGTTTGGATCATCATCTTTTCCAAGAATAAATCCAGCATTTATGCACATCTTCCTCACTGCCACAAAAAGTAGGAAAGCAAATAACTTTAATGTGCAATTTGAAAAACATCTTTAACCTGCAGTATAAATTACATATGTGTGCATGTGTGCTAAGCGTCACAACTAATTAACTTGCATCTAATACAAATGTAATATAACTGAGCAACGTTGACCTGGCTTTTCTTACTGAAACTTTGCCTTAAATCAAATGCAAAAACAGTTTGGAGATTAAGTTGCAATTTTCAATACATTAAAAATCAAAAGTTGTGCTGAAATGAACCTAGCAAAGATTAAAGCCAGTTCAAAACGTTAACCCTTTTCTCAATGCTCAACTTTTGATTAATTAATGTTATATTCAACCATTATCCAATCTTGTCTTGAGGTACCATAAGCAGAGCTGTCAACCACAGAAATTCGCAAATCTTGTGAAACATGAGCACAATTAGGCATGTAGTTCTGGATTCCTTTCCAACAGTGGTCTGACTTATTAACAATGTGGTTTTTAAATAGTCTGGGAATAATGTTAACATATTTATCCATGTGTGGTCTAGGATGCCAGGGAAGTGGCAACAGACTGTAGTATTAGTGTAGTACACTTCCATCTAGCAGAAGCCCACAGTGTATGGGCTGGCGGCAGAAAAGGTTTCAGCTAGGGTCAAAGGTGTGAGCCTCAAAGGGGGGTCTGGAGGCATGCTCCTTAGAGAAAATTTGGCAAACTGCACTGGCTGAAATGTAAATTCTGTATAATTTTGGGGTATTTTGACAAAAATTTTTTAAGTCAAGTTTTACATTAATTTCTAGGTAAAATATTCAAATAGATTTAATTAGATATCAATCTGGTAATTTAGAAAACATTGGAATGACTACCATGCGGGTTAGCCGGTGACAAGGTTTGAAATCTTCTGACACTCACTTAATGCGGGTAAGTTGACAGCTCTCCATAAGGCCAGTAAAATGACATTAATAAGTTATCTGTTACATGGCTTTTACAAATTTTGCTTATCAGACAATCCTACCATCTCATCAGCCAATCAGATTATAGGATTCTATCCACCCATAAAAAATATTATCTATTTATTAAATCTGTTATAATTAACTGTTTTAACTTGACAACTTGGGGTTGCTTCAGGATCTTTTAGATTCTGACATGCATTCAATTTGTACACACTCTACCTCTACTCTGCATGCTAATATATAATAACCAATCAGATTTCACTTTATAATAATAATTAGTCTGTCCTTAAAGTCAGTTATTTGCCAGTTCGAATATTTCCTTTAATTTTATTGGCTGCAGCTGTTGAAAAAAACCTCACTTACTCTGCTGAATACCTGAAATTCAAACTCAACAATTAAGTTAGATTTTTGTAGGTTGCCATGAGAACTGAAGTAGAGTTTTTTATCACTGTTTGCTATGAACAAGACACAGTGAATACCATGAAAGTCAGATATATCTAGACGAATGGTATCAAGAAGTGACATTCTGTTATAAGCTAGAAATTAAACCTACCGCTTCCCTTTTCCTTTATTAGTTTGAACATACAGAATTTAAACCTAAACAATCAGTGCAATATAGAAACTGTTACGGCTTAACATAATAAAATATGGCCATTCACAGGGACCGAGACGTACACTTCAATTCGGACCAAGGGCAAGACATACACCCAATTTAAGGAAAAAGATATATCTTTTAGTTTAGCTAGGGTCGGAATGCAAAACACATAGAGAACCAAACGACAACACAAGTGACAACTGAACAGATCAGTACGTAATCATGAGAAGTTTTAAATAATACACCAACTGTAAGTACAGAGTGATCAAACCGCGTTCGGCGGTTTATACTATCTTAACCTAGTTTAAAAGACTAATTACGATCAATTTAACACTTTTCGCTGCTACGAATTCACTCACCAACATCATACTTCGTAGCCGCGAGGTTAGCGGTAACTCGTCGCTTTTTGCCCGGCTTCTTTTTCATGGTAACCCGAGCACGCTCTTCTTGGTGTACTGCTCGAGTTTTTGAATCTTGTTGAACATGGTCGTTGATGACGCGCGTTTCTTTTTTCTCTACGAAAGTTGATTGATCTTGCTCTGGTAAGTTCGAAGAGTCTACTGCACGGAACTTCATTTCTGACTCTGGATCTGAGCTCACCAGATGAGAAAGTTTCACCTTGGAGTTGGAAGCCGGTAACTGCAAGCCGAGTGAAGACGGAATTCGACTAGAGGACGCCAACTCCAGACTCATGTCGTAGCCGATATTTTCTTTTCCTCTTCATAATGTAGCATTATATCCGGCACGAACGTTATTCTTCACATCCTTGACTTAGAACGGAAGCTTCACAAAGATAATTCCAAATTCTGTGGTCTCGTTTTGTGTTGTTCAACAACAGTCAGGCCCGGATTAGAACGTATGCTGTGCGTGACGTCACGTTACCACGGGAACAACACAGCGTCAAAAAAAAATGATCACGCAAGACGGTTTATAAGTGCGTCCTTTATGTAAAGATTTAGAAAATAATCCTGATGTAACGCGCGCTCTGATTGGTTATACCGACATTTTCAAAGAAACATTGGCTTATTCATAACTGCAAAAGGTGCATTTACTGATTTAGACCAGTGTTTCAACAAAGGATATATCCGTAGCGAACTTGTGCCGCAACTGTCTTGTAGCAGTACCAGTTTTATGACATTGCTTGAGACAGATAAATTGTCACTTAACAATGGTATTTCAAAGGGTATTTGCTTTCACCCACGTGTTCAAGTAAATGTCAAAGGCTTTTGACAGTATACGCCACGATCTGATGCTATCAAAACTTCGTAGCATAGGTGTGTCTAGTGGTGCGTGCAGCTGGTTTGGAAGCTACCTCTCACAACGATGTCAAGTTGTTAAAAAGCCAACTCTGTCTCTGGCCCGCTTCCAGTGACTGTGGGCGTACCACAAGGTTCAATTCTCGGACCGGTTTTATTTACACTGTATGTAAATGACCTCCTGTACGTCCCCAAGCACTGTCAAGCAATGGGCTATGTTGATGATACTAAGATTTTCCTTGGCCTTCCCTCAAGTCAAATTTCA
>JAOBAT010084718.1:0-18704 GCA_026413305.1 Hydrozoanthus tunicans
TACCTCTAAACCAGGTTTTGAGAAATTGAGCTCTGAAAAAGTGGGGAGGGGTGGGGTAGGGGGTATGTGCCGCCACCTACCACCTCTCCTGACAAAATTGGATTCCTTAAAAATACCATTGTTTTGACTTCTTCTCTTAGGAATGACCATCGGAAAAGTCCCAAAAATACCCTTTAAAAATAACAAGAGATAAAAAATGCGCACATAAGAGAACGTTTTCTGTTGTCAGTGAGCTCTTTGACGAAAGTTCGCTAATGTATAAAGGTAACTACTGTCTGTTTTGTCAGGGTACTGTATATGACAACACACTTTAATTACTCAGGTTTTCTGTGGTATACGAGCAAATGTGAAAACGTTGACACACACTAATCGTGAAGGAACGTGGAACAGCACCCTTGACCTGAATTCACTAACTGGGCTTCAGTTAAACTACTTAAAGCCAGATGATAATGCAATGTCGATATCAGTTCTGACAGCAGTGCCTACTGAAGAAGGTGAGAGGACAACCATGAACTGCGTGAAATGGTCTAGGGAAGAGGTACTCTATATGCTGGCCTAATACAAAGAGCTACAACCTATGTTTATTTATCCCAAAAAAAAGAAAAAAGTATGGGAAGAAATTTCTCATAGAATGGCAGCTGTGGGATACCACTACAGTGGTGAAAAGTGTGAGTCCAAGTTTAAAAACCTGAAACAAAAATTTACAAAGACTGTCAATCACAACAACAGAACTAGCAATGAAAGAAAAAGTTGTCCATTTTATGATGAACTTAGTGAGAATTTTGGGATGTCTCCGACAATGACACCACCCTCAGTTTGTTCAAGCAGAGAAGGGTATAATAAAGGCAAGAGTGATAAAGGCTGTGGTGATGGAACTGCCTCAAGTACATGTACGAGCTCTTCAGAATCTGTTGTGGAAGATTCACCTTTCAGCAATGCAGAAAATAAAGGTAAACTAGAGAGCAGAGCACAATCCAAGAAAAGGAAAAGTGTTTCAGGTTGCAACAAAGAAAGCTTGGTTGATGTATTCCTTGAATACCAGAAGGAAAGGAAAGAGGAAGAGGCAGAGAAACAGAGAAAACTGTCACAAATACATGAAGACAAAATGAAAAGTTTTGACAGGTTGCTTGATTATTTTGAGAAGATGTGAGACATTTGTAGCCTTGAGCTCCTCCAAATTAAACTCAGGACTTTGTGTTTACAAATTTTGTTGCATGCCCACAAAATTGATTTTTCATATTTACTAAAAAAAGATGGGTGAGAAGGAACATGTTGTGACCCAATATTTCAAAAAAGTTTGTTTGTTTTGTTTTTGAAAAGGTTAATGTGAATAACATAACTTGATTGTGTTTTTGAGTTTGCATTTGAGAAGAGTTATTGACAGGCTGCCTTAAAATTTAGAACTGACCTGTTCAGACTGACATTTTGTGTTCAATATATTTTCATATCAAGTTAACATTTTGGTACATATTTTTTGTCAAACATAAATGCTTTGTGTTGGACTGGCAAAGATATAACTTTATCCGTTTCAACTCCAATTTTTTGCAGCTGTCATATTGCCAGTTAGTTTTATGAAGTATTTGGGAGAGTTGACAAATCAGCTGTTACAAACTTCTTGAGTAAATCAACTTTATTTTTTGGTTTAAGCTCCCCAACCAAAAAAATAACTTAAACCTAGTAATATTGTGCTATCACAGCAGTAAATAATTATGTATACCTCCACCACAGAGAAAGTATCAGTTGGACAGTTTCCCCTTATTCCCCCCAGGAGTTTTCAGTTTGATTTCAAACAGTACCTAGTTTGAAAAGCCTTCTCTTACCCCTAACCTCCCCCCTTTTTGTCTAATTTCCAACAGAGTAGAGGACAGATTATTTTCTGTGGCTACACACAAAGTTTATTTCACAATATAGAAATATTGAGACAGTCAAATAAAAATGTAAAAAAATATATATACTTATATATACTGAGGTATTGTTGCGTATGACAAAGTCTCCAATGGTAGCTTTTTCTAGAACTGTTACAGACCATTCAGAGTTCATCTCTATTAATGTTAACACAAACATGTATGTTTTAGGAGCTTTTTAACTTGTATTACTAAACAAAGCAAGTTCATTTTGTGAGTTAAGTTTATTAAATTTGATAGCAGAACATGTATTGAAGCAATTAAAATAAGGATTTCTCATTTGTGGAGACATATCTAAATAACTCAATAGCAAACATTAGGGTAGAACAATTCATACTTAAAGTCAACTTAGCATTGAAGATGTTATCAAGGCCACTCAATACAACATTCCAATAACATTTCTTCTTTTAACTGTTTCCAAAAGATCACAGATAAGTTGCTCTGTTGTCATTACTTGTCCCATACACTTCCTAGCTATAAGGAAGTTAAAAGAGCTTTATTTTCCATCCAAGTCAGCAGTGGATGATTAGTCCCCTACCTATAGAATACTCCCCCCCCCCTTCCCTTTGTAAGGTAAACTGCATTCATATTAGGGTGGGTGGGGGGGGCAAGTAACAAGCTTATGGAGCTAAAAAAGTGAATCTGCTCCAAGTACACCATTTCTCTGTGTTTTTCTCTGAAACCATTTTAAAAAACGCAGGTGAAGGCTGAAGGAGGAAGGGGGGGGGGGGGGTGGTCCTACTGGACCCTCCATTAAAATCACTCCCACTATTTTCTTAAATTCTTGGGCAGACATGAGCACCAATGTTTTCAGTGTAAAACAAGAAGATGGGAATACATTCAGTTAAAAAAAAATTTAAAAAATAGTATTATATTATACAATTCAGGGCTGAAGTTTTCTCTGAGACATTCATGGTTTGTTGGGGGGCAAGTAGCAAGTGTGTGCTGCAGAAAATCTTATTTCCAGGCCAGATATATTTTAATAATTGACATGGAAGGGCTTGGTCTCAATTTCTTGTTCCTGCAGTCTTCCATTTAGTAACATTACTGAAGGACTATATTGATAATTTCATCTTGTTTATCTGAAGCACTTTGACGATTGAAAAAAATATTTTGAAAGTTGTTGACCTCTTCTTCCGGGAGATCTATAAAATCTTCAATTTCCCCACCGCTGAAAATGCACAAGTTGTGAAGATAGCAGGCTGCAACAATAATACAAGGCAAGTCTTCAACTATGTCAATGTCCATCATAACTTTTAGTTTTCTAAACCTTCCTTTTAATAGACTAATACAGCATTCAACAACCATTCTCTTTGAGCTCAAACAGTAGTTGAAACAAGATTGACGCTCAGTAAGGTGGCCATTGTCTTTAAAGCCTGTTATCAACCAGGTCAGCAAAGGGTAAGCACAGTCCCCAATCAGGTAAGAATCGCCAGGAAACACATCGTAAGGCAGTGATTCTGCAGCGTTGTACAAGGGGCTGTTTCTCAGAACACGAGCATCATGAACAGCGCCTGGCCATCCACAATAAATGTTGGTCAAAACCATATCGCTGTCACAAACTGTTTGAAGCTGTATTGAGTGGAAATTTTTACGGTTAATATATTGTTCTGGATGGTTTTGTGGGGCTTTTATGGAAATATGTGTGCCTTCTATTGCACCTAGACATCGTGGCAACTCATTGAATTCTTCAAAACCTTGAATAACCTCTCTTAACCGTTGTCCACTTGGCCATTTGATGAATTGGGAAGCAAGATCGTTTACATTCGCAGAACTAACTCTCCTCGTAACTCTGTATACACTCGAACATGTTACATCAAATCTATCTGCAATAGACCTGATACATTCGGGATTTCCAAGATACCACAAAGTTATATACAGTTGTTTATCAACAGGTATAGGCTTGCAACCTCTTTCATGAACAACTGGGATTTCTGGGCAGTTTCCGAGTAATGCCATCAAACTTACTGCTGCGCTTTTATTCATCCTAAAATGACTGCGAAATGTTGGGTCCGAAAACCTTGGTATGGTGGTTTCGGCACATCCACTTACCCTTACGCCAGAATTCCTACACAAACTGAATGCCTTTAGAAGCATAAAAAGACTTTCGTCTGAATCCTCGAACCTTTCATTGTTTTCCAAAAGTTCCTCTATCATAACAAATGAAGCAAGCACAACTATTTTCTGTCGGTTTCTTGCTGCCATTTTGTATTTGGTTTCCCGCGATATCATGCAGGCTGCTGACAAGCAAAACAACTGACCAAAAATCTGATTTCAGATTTTCCGTTCCATTAACACAGGAAATCCAAACAATCCAGATCTTAGGAATCGGGATTTGGATTTGACAAAAGGAACGTACCCTAAATAAATGCCCTATTCAGTTGTGATATGTGTACATGCATAGGGACAACTATATATTATACCGCGTTTCAGGCATCAAAGTCTACATGGTAGGCAGCAGTGTTCCACCAAGTCAATAAACAGAATATTGCTTAAAAAATGAAAAAAAATTTCAATAACAAACTGAATTACCATATTCCAATTATTCTTGTCATATATTAAAGCCCCTTTTACAAGAGCAAGTTTTCCTTGACAAGTTTGCCTTGACAAGGAAAAATTGCTCGTGTATATGAAGAAGACTGGACAATTTTTCCTTGTCAAAGAAAAATTGTCAAATCTGAAACTTACTCGTGTAGACGGACAACAAGGAAAATGTGGCAAGGATATAACTGTTATAGTGAACTGAAAATTTGTCAAGGAAAACTTTCTCTTGTCGTCTAAACGAAGAAGGAAACCTTGAGTTAACATTGAAAAATTGTAAAGGAAAACTTGTCGATCATTTGCACGAGCGATGAAAATTGTCAAGCAAATTAGTCAAGGAAAAAATGCTCGTGTAAAAGTGGCTGGAGGACAGCAGCACATATGACATGAAGGTATGCTTATATCTATACTTTCTGCAATAATTTTGTTGAATGTTAACATTTGTGTATGATAAAAGCGCTTTATAGCGACCACTTGTGGCAGAGAAACATCAACATGTCATGCATGTACCAAATTCATAAACTATTATGAATAGTACCATATATGAAAGATAGAACACAAAAAACAATAGCGGACGTTAAGGGAGGGGGGGGGGAGGAGGGGGTAGGACCTTAACGTCCAATTGACATTAAGCGGGACGGAATCGGTTTTCCGACGGCCCCTTACCATCTTATCAGTATGCATGTTTGCTAAAACACGGGACTGCAAGCATCCAATATATAGCTTGGGTTTTTTAACCCTAAAAAATACCAGACTCATGTTTTATCACAGAATTTCTTTTAACAACTCCTAAAAAATACCAGACTGACAATTTTAACCCCTAAAAAATACGACGGTCATACCTACCCTTAACAGGTTGAAGGTTGTATACAAACAGCAAGAAAAAAGCGAACTCAAATCAATCAGCTTTGACAAATTGGTATCGGGAAATGGAAAAAGCAGGTGCAGAACACCCTGCCACCAAGAACCATATTTTATTCTTGAATTTAATGCGCACCTATTTTTATAGAACGAGGTATGCACAGTAAAAAATCACAGTATGTACTCTGCAGTTAAGAGGATTTGCTATCTTCTACCTAATGAGATTGCTAATAGATTATACATATTACCTCAATCTTGAATTTCTTCCGCGCTTTTCCGACATTAATACCAAGATACGCGATCATAAACGCACTGGAAATCCCAGTAAGTACAACATATCCATACTCCCTCTGCAAATTAAGGGTCGCCATTTTGATAATAAAGCGTACTCGGGGAAGGACCCTCGGGGAACTCTGGGTATCGCTAAACGAAGCACGTGAATTGCATGTGATTGGAGTTCTCTGATTGGATGGGCTAAAACAAATATGATGGACGAGCCAATAGAATTGTGAGAAATCTATCATGGTGACGTCATTGGAGGGATTTGAGTGGCGCAATGCTCAACGTTTCTCACAGTCTTGTTTGAAGGCGTTGTTGGTTTGTTTTCTCTGAGAGGGAAAAGAGCTTGTTAAACAATTTTCAGGAGGAAACTCGGTTTCAAATTTCACAACAGTTGAAAAAAAATGGGTCGTTGTATAGCTGTACTGATTGTTGTTGTACTTATCCTCTTTGCCGTTTGCCAGGCGACAAACACCACTGTCTCGGTAGTCGCCACCCCAGTTGCTGTTACAGTTTCTACAAACGCAACCGCGACGGCAACAGTTCCACCAGCGACTACAACAGCAGAACCGACTACTGAATCTGGATCTGCTGCACTTGCTCCAACTGTCTTTTTGGTATCAACCGTTTCCGTCTTCGCAGCAGTTCTGCGCGTTTGAATTCAACGATAAAGCTTCACTTTGACCTACCTGCGTGTTTTAGTGGGAAAATTACAAGGCGTATTACTTTGACTTGATTCGCTGGATCAGACAACACCTTAAAAACTCAGACTTCATTTTTTTATCAAAGAAAACCTAAAACGCATTTCAACGACTCGACGAATTATTTTTGCCAGAAAAGCCAGGACTTACAACGAGACTGCCTAGCTGATGCTTTCACAAGACGAAAAAGGTTTGCCGGATTGCTGCGTGCGTGTTGGAGGGCGCAACCACCGGCGAATAATTTGTTCAAGATTTTGACGAACTTTGTAAGCTTGCTTTGTTACTTCATTTAAAAAAACTACTATCTGTTGTCATTTAAGAAACTGTATAATCTGTTCTTAGTTAGTTTAAGAAAATATTTGCAATTTTGAGAGTCTGTTCTTGAACCATTGAATAGTTCAGTTAAAGCAGAACTCGTGTGATTTCATACTTCAGGACAATTTTTTTTTGTATTACGATTTTTTCTCGAAAAATAGTTGAAAGTGAAAATGTTCTATAAGTTTCTTACTGTAATTTTGCTGTATTTAAAGCGAATATCTGTGTGTTAACGACTTTGTGTGAATTTATCGGGGCGTTGTCCGAGCTTTGGGCTTGGCGAGGTTCTAGCTTCTTTCAAGAAAACTTTACAGATTTTTCTCAAACGATGTAAATTATGAACATCGAGGTCTACATAGTGTAATAAGTTGAGTCGGAAATCAGCTCTCTTTCAGCACCAATATTAAAGTTTGTTCTTGACATACACGTGCTCGCAGCAGTCGTTGATAACTCGTGTTCGAAGCACTTTCAAAGTATTTATTATAAACCGCTTCTTTACACTAGGCTTGTTCTCAACTATTAAAATTTGTCAAAGCCAGCGACAATAAATTTTTTCCTTGAGAAAAACGCCGCTTTAAGGTTTTCAATCTTGCAAAATCGCTTCTTTTAGCCTTGTCTCGATTCATATGCAAATCTTTAACGCCATCGTTTTTTGCGCTTATGCAAATTTTGAATTGGTTACCGGTCAAATAGACGCTTGGAAAATTTAATGTTGAGGTAGAATATCGCGCTAAGCTTGTTATTTTCATCTTGGAAAGAAATAATTGATTAAGCTACTTCTCTTAAGTGTTGGTCAGTAGCTGAAGGTTACCTTTTTGCCACTATTAAAACGTTTGCACTGGACCATGGCGTTTCGCAATATCGGGAGTCTGATTTACTTACGGCTTTGTGTCTAATGTGCTTTCTTCTTCGTTGAAGACCTGTTTAGTGTGTGAATGAACGCCATAACCCGCTGAGTATAAAAAACCGGTTATTTAATAGAACAAGCTACTCTAGTTGAATTAATCCAATGAATGGTGTACGTGTAAGAAACCAGGATTTTAGCCGATTACTTGCACAATGACAGCCAAGGTTGTATTCAAGAAAGTTCAATTCAATTTCTTAGCAACCGTCGAGATATGACAGCCGATTGTGTTGAAATACTAAATTTTTTGCCAGAATACTTCTGACAGTTCATTTTGATAGTGCTTGAAAGCGAATATCTGAAGAGACATGTTAATTATTGCGAACAAGCGCGGCAAAAAATAGGCGAAACTGTTGAATATTAACAGGGTTATTGAATTAGATTATATATAAAACAGCGTGGTTGAACCGAACAGTTTGCCTTAGGGGATCTATTAAAATTAGTTTCTGTCCCATACAGTTGTCAAAGTCCTAATCAAGTGTAATTGCAGTCCACTGTTGGCTGAATTACTCTCTTGCGTGTAAAGCGCAGGTGCATTTTTTAGGGAATACGAGCTTATAGAATTTAGCTTCCAAAACGTGTTTTAGCGAGGCATCTGTTTGTTGCATTGTTTCTCATGAATTTTAATCACATGTTTTGTTTTTGGGACATAATGTGTTTTCTGTATATGGTATGATTGGACGACCACAAGTTCGATTCATAAGATCTGATTATTAACACTCGAATGCATGAATAATACTACGTCCAACAACAGGCGAACAAAATAACGGAATCAGATTGTTTTCAAAGTCTTCAATCGAAAGCTTTAGCGTCGATCAATTTTATCGCTAAAACATGATATGTAACTTGGAAAGTTTAAAACATGTTCGGGAAGATGTGATTTTTTCGAATCCGCGTAACTAGTGGTTACCATTGTTCAAATGCTTTTGATTTTTTCATTGTTAATATAACTGTTTACTTGTTTGTGAAAATTATTATTAGGATCTTAAATATCAAGTTGCTCCAAGAAACCACATTGGAAAAAAGAAAATTTAACTATGCAGTTGTCATAAGAAAGGTACTAGCCAAAATTAAGTCGTTTTTCTTTCGTTGTTTCAGTGTGTGAGCCCACGTAGCGACAAGGGAATTTTGCTTTGGTTTTAAAGGAAATCTTTCATAACGACGTCGGTTTCTGAAATAGCTTTTTTCAATTCGTGCTGTTTGGTAAGTGATACTGCATTGTTTACAGTCGAAATAATTTTTTAATCAAACAACGAGCTGGACTGAAACGTTTATTGCGTTGCAAGTCTGTGAATTGTGTGTGGCATTCAGATTATCAGTTCACCAAGTTTCCTGTTCGTAAAAATACAGATTAATAAAAGGCTTTTAAAAGTTTTCACTGGCTATGTTTGAATTCCAGGCAAACACAGACGAGGAATGTGATGGTATTATTTTTTAACTTTTGTTAGGGATTAAGTCTTTGTCGTCCCGTTTGACTCGTTTCTTGGTAACGCATTCCGTTAGAAATAAACATCAATGTGTTTGTAAATTTTTACTGGTTTGCGTCAACAAAATAGAAAATATTGGCATTAAAAGGAGCAGTGACTAATGGAGTGTTCATGCATAACGATAACTAATGCCGTAGTTAATCAAAAACAGTGTTTTCGTCGCACATAAGGTTCATTAGTTGTCATTTGTGTATTAAATCAAATCTCCGCTAAACAGATTTTGGCCTCGGCCGTACGCCCGAAAACTTTGGAATCTTTTAGCCTTGGCGTTCTTAGAAAAAAAGGTTATGTAAAACAGTGTCTGTGGCGATCTTGGCCTCGGGAATAAATGCCAAAGCCGTTAAACTAATATAAATAGTGGTTTGGGACTATTTCTTTGGTACCATATCTCTTTCAAACAGTTGAAGAAATCCGTTCTGAGTGATAAAATCATAAACTTTGCGTTCATTTTTTTTCGCCGGACAAGTGAGTTTGATATATTTTAGGAGCCTTTTTTCAGAAAAACATCGAGCTGGATTGCGGGAGAGAGCTGGGGGAGGAAGGGGGGAACTAGGGTATAGTCCGTTTTTTGGTATGATACGGGTGCTAGGCCTTCGGTAAAATTTGCAGTTTAATGAAATTTTAGGGGTATTTTCACGTATAAAGTCTTATATAAATTTAGCAAATCAGGGGGGGAAGGGGGTGTGGGGGTTACAGCTTTTGTTTGTGCTTGGCTTTTTTTAGGAGTCAAAATTGCCAGTTCGATATATTTTAGGGCTTTTCAGATAAAAATCAAGGTTCTGGAAAAACGATATGTTTTAAGATGCTAAAAAAACAAAACGAGTATGCGTTTTTGAACAGTTTTCTCCCGCCTTTTTCAAAATCTGTTAATCTTTCTTGGGGGAAGGGGGAGGGGGGGGGGGGTTACGCCTTAACATCCTTTAGAGCACATAATTTCAAGACCAGCGTCCCTATCTGTTTAACCCCGAAATAACCCCCTCCCCGGTCCGTGCCTCCGTGAGGCCATCTAGAGCTAAATGGCTGATAGAAAAAGCAAACTGCGTTGGCTGAGACTCCAGCAAAGTAAAAAACATTAACTGATTGGATTGCGTTAGTCTGCACGATCAACAGGCAAGAAATACTCACTCGTGCTATGTTTATACTCTATCTTGTTAGGGTGTTCCAGCATTTTCTCTACAAACTCAAGCTGAGTGCAAAATTTGTTTCAGTCGTGGGCAGTTCTGCCTCAATACTGATTCCAGCCCATTCCAGCAAATTATTTATAGGCCCTTTGTTAAACGAGGTATTTATGCCCTTCGGGTATATGGGGGTACTTTTAAAGTATGCCAAATACTCGAGCTTTGCTCCGATAAGATCTCACATGACCAGTGGTGATGTTTCAATTGTGTTTAACTAGTGACTTAAACCGGAAGGTTATTATACTCGATCACGCAAAAGCTTTCAAACACAATTATTTTTATCCGGCTGACGTAGCATTCAGTCTTGTAAATACCAATTAATGGCGCTATGTGATGGAACGGAACACGCATGAGTGCGCATATTAAAAGTGGCCCGGTTTCTGCATTTTGAATTAGTCTAGAACATTAACTGTTCTTATTCCTATCTGTGGTTTGAAGAAAAACTAAGGTACTGCAATACATTACTGGAAAACGAATTGATCAATTAATTTATCCCCGCGGCAGGATTTATCCTGCATCTGCGCGTTACCAATGGTTGTATATCAAAAACTACGAAGCATTTCTTTTTCATTCCTCAATATTCCGTTAAAGATCGAAGCTCTGTAAAGTTGTTTTTTCTAAAAAAATAGCTGTCAAGCCCGAGCCTCAGCTTGTTGTTAATTTGTTCTTATTTCTGGCCAATCCGAGCCTCGTTCTTAGACTGAAATTGTTCTTATAAAAAAAGTGTGTAACGATACTAAGCGGCACGCGATTTAGAACGGGACACATGCACCAAATATTTATGGCTAAGTGACTAGATTTAACAAATTGCCCAAGGTTTAGACCTCTATAGGGGCAAGTTTGAGTATAATCTAAATACCCCTACTAACTAATTCTGATTGATACTCAATAAACGAGCCCGCTGGAAACAAAGCAAAGTGCCCCATTTTCTGTTCAACTGATTGGAATAGCGCTGAATACAAATACTATACACAAGAAGTAAATCTGTCTACTTTAATAGGTAATGGGCTGAAGGGTTTGCATGAAATTCAAATTGCAAGGTCAATTTTTTGCAAGTACCTTGCTCAGTAGCCGACATAAGGAGCAAAGCTGAGATTGGTCATATTACGCCATTTTGGGCATCAGTCTAAGATATTCTAGTTTCAATTTAAGAATGATTTCTCGACATGATTTCACCTGTTTTGATCAAAAGCGATATCCGCTGGTTTCGTAACCGTTTTTATTTCCGTTTGTAAGCCGCCAGTTTGCTGAAGACAAAACTCCGAAACTGAAAGAATTTCACAACTCGCCTGACTCGCGCTGCCACAAATTAACTCGGAATTTTACATCACTCGAGAAACAGGGTTTAAAATAGGCTTTTCAATTGTCGAAAACTCGCCATGGATAAAACTATACAAAACATGCCAAACTCTACGTTTGCTCGCCAACAATCAAAACCGCTAGCTTGCGTAATTAGGCCACTTGACAAAATATTCCGGTTTATTATAAGCGCGCGCACGAATTCGAAAAAAAGAAAGAAAATTGAAGGGTATAGGTCGTGTTCTATTGGGACCAACCATTTCAGCCTAAACCGGTTTTGGCTGTTTGGTTTAAATTTCCAATGGAGCACATTTCCAACCTTTTTTGGTTGAAACGTTTTCGGCCCATACTACCAGGGTCAGAGTTGGTTGAAAGGGTTGATCAGCTAACCAAATCAACCGAAAACGGTTTTCCCGACAGAACACGCAAATAACTCAACCAACCATAAGTGGTTGGTTCCAATGGAACACGACTTTACTAAGTCATCTGAAATTAAACACGGAAAGGTGTAAAAGAATTTTTGTGCATTTGGGTTTAGTCTAAGCAGCTGACACTGTCCAGACACTAGCCTTGCGCTGAATAGCAGCCAAGCTACTCTTAAATGAAACCTACACTGTAATACATTATTTGGTCTCAAACAAAACTTTTTGTAAGTTTGTGTCCATATCGGCAGCACAAGTTTGATAACTTGGCGCCTTTAACTAACGCCTAGCAACTTGTTTTGATCAGATTTACAGTTGAATTTTCCGCACGCCGCCATTTTAAATTGTGACGTACGTGGTTGCAGTGCCAGACCTCCTCTCGTTCTTTGCTATTGTATTCATCAAAAGTGGAGACTGGCACTGCAACCAAGCTACGTCACAAATCAAAATGGCGGCGCGCTCTTTGAAACTCTAACTGTAAAACTGATCAAACTAAACTCCTTGGAATTAGTTGTACGCACAGAGCTGCGGATATATGTGGACACAGACGGATTCCTTTAAGGTTTTTCCTAGTCAGTTTACAAGTGTTTACAGGGACTGTCCAAGGACACAAAATACTAACGCGTCACAGATTTCTTGTTCTCTTTATTTGAATGAACAAAGCACTGGAATAAACTAAGCCTGCTACCTCATTTTTTTCAAGACTCAGTTCGGCATGAAATAAGACTATTTAATTATTCAATTTTCTATTATCCATAAATTTCATGTGGTAACCGAACTTACTACAGTAGCATACGAAATACTCCTTACATATCGTCTCAGTTTCTTGAAAAAGAATGCGATAATAACTCATTTTCTCAAAATAAACACAAAACCAAAACATTCAGTTTAAAATCTATTTACTTTTTTTTGTCTCTAAAGCGTCAGCGCTTTCGACATTTAAATGCATGATCCGAACAAATTTGTGCTAGGATCAAGCAAAAATGAATGTATTCTCGGCTGATTTGATTCAACACACGTTTTGTCTTTTAAAGCACAAAATATTTTTAAAAATCATATCTAAAAAGCTGGAATCATAAGATACGGTAAAAAAGCAAATTTCAAGCAGTTTGGGAAACTAGGTGTGTTTTATAAACTTTTAAAACTTTTAAGAGCAAAACGAATTGGGACCGCCGCGCTCTTTGAAACTCTAACTGTAAAACTGATCAAACTAAACTCCTTGGAATTAGTTGTACGCACAGAGCTGCGGATATATGTGGACACAGACGGATTCCTTTAAGGTTTTTCCTAGTCAGTTTACAAGTGTTTACAGGGACTGTCCAAGGACACAAAATACTAACGCGTCACAGATTTCTTGTTCTCTTTATTTGAATGAACAAAGCACTGGAATAAACTAAGCCTGCTACCTCATTTTTTTCAAGACTCAGTTCGGCATGAAATAAGACTATTTAATTATTCAATTTTCTATTATCCATAAATTTCATGTGGTAACCGAACTTACTACAGTAGCATACGAAATACTCCTTACATATCGTCTCAGTTTCTTGAAAAAGAATGCGATAATAACTCATTTTCTCAAAATAAACACAAAACCAAAACATTCAGTTTAAAATCTATTTACTTTTTTTTGTCTCTAAAGCGTCAGCGCTTTCGACATTTAAATGCATGATCCGAACAAATTTGTGCTAGGATCAAGCAAAAATGAATGTATTCTCGGCTGATTTGATTCAACACACGTTTTGTCTTTTAAAGCACAAAATATTTTTAAAAATCATATCTAAAAAGCTGGAATCATAAGATACGGTAAAAAAGCAAATTTCAAGCAGTTTGGGAAACTAGGTGTGTTTTATAAACTTTTAAAACTTTTAAGAGCAAAACGAATTGGGACCGCCTACAGTAAAACCACTGACAACAATTTCCTTACATCCGGCAAAACCTATTTTAAACCATCTCGCTTTAATAGCTGAAAAATAGTCGTTAATGGGCCAGCTCAGTATGATGTCGAAATCTTATTTCAGACATAAATAAATTTAAAGTGAATTTATACTCCACCCGACCGCCAATTACAACTTTAAAAAGATTTTTCAAATTAATAATGAACCTTCAGTAATATTTCTTCTCGTAACTTAGTCATTTTTTTCTCAAAATATAGTTTATGACTTAAAATGTTCGAAAATAAATTTCAAATTCTGCGATTTGCTTCAAAAGGTTATGTTGCCAATAAATGTATTATTAATAAGCTTTGGGGAAGAATTATAGTAAAATCTTGCAAACAATCAGTCGAATTATAATTATTTATGCAGACTTCCTTTTATCAGTTTTTGCGGCCTTCCTATGCACATTGATAATACCTGGATTAAGTTTAAATTACTTTTCCAGTTCGAATAATTCTGGAGGTTGTGCGTTAAGAATATACGTAACTAGTTATTTTAAATAGCCTGAAGCATCGTTTGCGCAGATGATTCGGCCAAAATTACAATTACACTTTTTTTTTCCTCACAAGAACGGCTTTTTTTGGCCGAGGCCGAGTGTTCTAAAATATTTTGGGGATTTGAGCCTCAAATTTTATTTAAACTATCCTACTACAATCATACGCGATTGGTGTACACGCCTTTTTTTGCAAGAACTTCCTCGTAAGGCCAACAAGGCTTGCAAACATCAACTGGTTCTCATTCATAAAAAGCACAAACGTTTAAACCATAAAGAAATCAAACGAATGAATCCATACTTGTGCCGTAATGTAACAAAAACTAAAGTTCTCGACCATTCCGTTCCTCAGCTTCTGGTGTTTTCTATTATGTTTTTAAATTTTAGCCGATTTTCTGCCTGACGTTCTTACAAAAACGAGAGTGTACTCATTCTTTAGGGCGTTGCCCACAAAATCGACTGCTGTTTTTCACAATTTGTTTCTAATACCACAGGTAAGGGCCCTCGACTGGTGAAATGAACTTGAGGGCATATATGCTACCTTTGGTTTGAACCTCGATGTTGCGATGGCTTCTAAATCCCGAGTTCTTCAAAACGTGCTCAGCTCAGTGTCGAGCGGCAACTTGCAGTCTTTTGGTATGTTACGAGAAAAACTTTTTGCATACAGTTCACCGCGATGCCCTGGCAGGAGTTTCCCATTCGTCGGCCAGCCATACGAGCATCACTGACTCGTGTTTGGCCAGCGGTTTGCCACTGCGTCGACTAGGGTAGACGTTTGTTCCTCGAAACACTGAGCTGAGATTTCTGTAGCCACGACCATAGCTTAATACTAACGCTCTCTCCTGTGGTTTCCCGGTTGGAGAGTGTTGTGTGACAACTGGCGTGACAGCAGGTAACAAAAGACTGATCGTCTCTTCGTGTGTACGCACAACGGTGTAAACCATGAGAGAGAGGTTGTTGCAGACGAGAATGCAGCCCCAGCTCGTTCCAACGTAGATTTCTTCGTCCATCACCAGTAGAGAACTCACTTGTGCCCGCGTCGCTGAAGAACAGATTTATCAGGTGTTAATTAAACTTCAAATTGATAAGTCTCTCGAATGAATACCATTATCACCATCACTTTGACTATCATTGCGAATCACTATCACAACCATTATCACCATCTCTTGCCCTATGACCATCACTACCACTAACACTATCACTACCATGCATTATCACAATCACAATCACTATGATTACCATTATACTGTTGCAATCACTGTCATTATCATTATCACTATCACTATCACCATCAATATCCACAATCACAATCAGTCCACTGTCACTACCATTAATGGCACATTATCCCCATCACTGCCATTATCACTATCAATATCACTACTGTTATCACTAGCTGCCATTATCACTCACAATCGACACTGTGATTATAACTATCATTTTAGCTAATGATACAATCATTTCTATTACCACTACCACCATCACTGACTAAATACAATTACCACCATTCTTACGCATAACACCCCTTCGTTGTTAGTTAGTGTTCGGAAGTCAGTACTAAAGGTTTTCTGACTACCGAATGAAATAAGTTTCTAAAAGAACCAGTAGGTTTGGGTTCATAACCAATAAAAAGCAGAGGCACTAATTTTTAAACAACGGTTAGTTCGACTGAGCAAACGAAAATGACACGAACAGCTTATCGGTAGTGCAAACTTGAATTTAACAAGATAACATATACAAAGGCATGACACTCAAAAGAGTGCCCTGTTTACGATTAGTGCCCGAGCACTAGCGCCCGAGAACCAGCACAAAATTATGTCGTGCTCAGACAAGGGTGCTCAATTACAAAACGTACTTGACCTGATTAAAGATCGAAAATGTTTAGTTTTAATATCATATATACTAAAAGTACTATTTTTACCTATTTTTTACTAAAACTTTAACGAGGCGGAATTATGACCAAAACGTATACTTCAATCTTACTCCTTTTTGACTTGAGAAGTTGTGCGTGATTAAAGCAGTAGTTTGTGGGTAAAAAGCCCGGGAACACAAGGACCCGGTGTCCGCTTCAGTGCCCGAATATAGGGTCTCGACCTTGTACTTGGGCATGGCTCACAAACTGCATTTCTGGCGATCTGACCGCCCAGATCGGTCAGATATGATTAGAAATCACTTCTGTGCACATTTGGGCCAAATCGGAGCTAACTCGACCAAAAAATGATTTTTCGGCCAAATTGCATTTCTGGCCTTCTGACCGCAAAGATCGGTCAGATAAGCCTAGAAATCACATTTGCACACATTTCGGCCAAATTGGAGCTAATTCGACCCAAAAGTGGTTTTTCGGCTAACATTACGTTTCTGGCTTTCTGACCGCCCGGATCAGTCAGATAAAAGAACGAATGCTGATCACCATTGGAGCCCAGAAAAAATCGTACTCGGGAAACTGGAACCAAGTATGAACATGGCCCGAGTAAAAAGATTTTAATTAAGGTTGTGTCAGACATAGCCTGTTGCAGGCGGTATGGTGTTTTTTTTAGCGTGGAAAACTCATAGGGCACGGTGTTGCCACCATCTTAAACTTTGTGGCCGAGCGGCCCTGGGTTTCTTTTCGCTCGACCGCGAAATCTAAGAAGGCGGCGACGACGTGGCCTGCGAGTTATCCACGTTAAGAACACCCAACCGCCTACGAGCAAGCTACATCAGAAACAGCCCTCTAAAGGTTGCTATACAGAAAAACTACATTCTTTGGCAGATAGAAACCAACTTAAAACAGCTTAAAACATTAACTACGATGCGTCTCCATTGTGTTCTCAGCTGCATAAGAAATGAGAGGCCATTGACTTCAAACTGTTATCAAAAAAAAAACTTGACAATCTCAGGAAAAGCAAAATTTGGTACAACAGCGAAAAAACCTTTATGTTGAATTTCAACACCTTCCGACTCGTTTTAAATTTCCGGTAATTAGAAAACACTTGATGCAATTTAATGCACAAATGCCACTGCCTTAAAAGGCAATAAGACTGATCATATTAACACCAAACAGCAGGTAAAACTGAAATAAGGAGAACCAATATATTAGGGTGCCGCTCTGCACTTCATGATAATGGAAGTTTATTGGAAAAACTAATAGCCTATCTGGCTCCCCGCTGAGTGTCCGACTTAAACCGCTGCGGTGTCTTTTAAATAAAACCACATAAACAATCGTCTGAAAAAAGAACAAGCAATCAGAAATGATAAGCGGATTGCTTTTTTTGGCCTCGAGTTATAGCAAAGAAATTAATGGCTACACAATAAAAACAGGTGTTTGACTAGACCTGAAATTGATAATCAAAGACCTTATGTCAAGGCTATGTACTGCTGTTTTCCCCCAGACATAACAATTTGTGATAAACAGTTTTTCTTAAAAACGACAAAAACATAAGTAAAGAAAAATTAAAAGCCGATCGCATTTGTCATTGACCCAAGGAGATATTCAATATTCATGGTTAATTAATTTGTACCATCTTTACAATATTTACTCCGACTAAGTTATTCTCAACGTAAATCTTAATTGAACTGTTTTTTTTTTATTAATTTCCAGGGAAAGCTTAGGTAATGCCACGTTTTTAAAAGCGCAAGAAGAAATGGTTAAAAACATGTGGTGATTAAAAATGGAAGATTAAAATAACACTTTATTTGCGTAACCGTCTACACTTCAAGAACTGAACATACAAACGAACAACTTATTCTCATAGTAACAATTAAGGAAGTAATAAATATTTCAGAGCTGCTGGCGTTACGAATGTAATTCAATATTTATCAAAACTCAAGCGGCGAAATAAAGTCATAAAACAGTCCAACATACAGACGTCTTGACGCCTTTTTAAAAACAAAAAAACAAAACAATCACCTCGTTAAAACGACAACAAAACCTACCACTGAATAAATTTTACCTCTTTGGTTTTTGTGAAAAAAAACCAAGAACTTTTGCTACGTTCGGATGTGATAACAATCAATGCCAAATTTAATTCAATTCAAAGTCTTATCTGTACGAGTAAAGATTATAAAAATTTAATTCATATTCTGTCAGCCGAAAAGCAAGCCACAAGAAATGTAATGAGCAAAAATATTTCGTACTGAGAATTCTCGCAAACGGCGAAAACAAGGGTGAATATATCAAAACTTGTTGGAACAAATATAAAGATGCGAAAACAAGAAAACTTGACGTTGAATAATACTATTAGTTCTAACAGACGTGTATTTTCTGCTGAAGTAGAAAGCGAAAGGTTTTAATTTTTTAAACTTACTGCTGTTTTCGTCCAAATTCAAACAAAAACTAGACGCATGAGTGCGTGAACTCGCGCGCGCTTTCTGTACTGGTGTTAAATTATGCTAATTTGCATTAGCTGC
>JAOBAT010084729.1:0-18701 GCA_026413305.1 Hydrozoanthus tunicans
GGGCTTTAACATGTTTTACATTTTTGAAATACTATGTAGCCACATCCGATTTCTTTTTTGAGAGCTTTCTTTTGGCCAGTTCTAAAAATCAGTGCCTTGGGGGAATCCATTTTTTAAATATATGACACCTTTTTCTTCTGGCAAAGATGAGCAAAAGCATTTAGATGAGTTTTATCACATATAAAGTCAATCTATATTCTTTAAAGTATAGTAATTGAAATTCATTTTAAACTATAACAATAAACTTGTGGTTTTTATTCAAATTCTTCAATAACTTATTTGTTTACATTAATTATAGAAAAGTTGCTGTTATAGCCGAGGGAGACTACAGCAATCCTTGTTATCTGGCTGTAACAAAGCACAACTGCTACTAAAAATAATGAAACAAAAACTCAACTTGGATGTATAATGATCAACAATATCAGAAATAGTGTATCATTAGCTCAGTCATTATTTAAGAACGAAAACGATACTTATTATTAACTATACTATAAATATATTAACATTATCCTTAATCATGAGTTTGGAACAAAACATATAGAATAACTATAAAACCATCGATCACATTTGTTTTCCACAAAGTCCATCCATATTCTTGAAAAGATTTTAGTAAAAACTCATTATATAAACTATACAAGTATAATGCACAGGTCCATGTAACATCCCTGAAAAAGTCTGTTAATACAGACGAAACGCGTAGGAGAAATAAAAGTTTACATCAGAACGGAAAGTTTAGTTGTTCGTTTGTGCTGCTCACCTGTTTTACTTAAAAAATTGTTAAAAAATTAAAAAGTTGCGTCCCGAAGGACAGTATTTGTTCCCCAGGCCAAGGGGAGTTCATTGTGTAGCGAAAGAACAACATTTGTTTCCCGAAGGACAGTATTTGTTCCCCAAGGGGAGTTCATTGTATCCCGGAGGACAGCATTTGTTCTTCGAATGGAATTGTATGACTTCAAAAAGAGGTTACTGTCTGACAAATCCTGTACATGGGGCATTTCGCATTGGTGGACTGCACAAATCGCTCGGCGTCCATCTTGCCAACCACACGAAGGTCATTGAGGCAAAGATTTCCCGGGAAAAATCCTGTTTAGACTTTCAAAAAACCTGAAAGACGCTTTACGAGAAAACACTGGGCATATCACTTGAATACTATACTTGACTACTGGCATAAATAAAAAGAAAAACATCTTAAATATCAAGACTCTTACTTTTCAGTGCACGGTTGTCGACGAGTAGCTCAAGTTGTCAAAACATGTGCAAACATCAGTCGATTATTTGACGGAACAGACCGGGTTAACTTCGATTTTCTTTCTGTTCGGCTTACTGTAGTCAATTTTTGGTATTTATTGGCGAAACGTAGATCGCAGTTACTCCATTCGAAACTAGTTGTAACATCGGTTTTCATACATCAATAAAAGAGTAGTTCCTGTTCAAGCCATCCTTGCCAACTGCTGTGAAACTTAACTAACCGATAATAATCCGAAGCTTGGCCAACCGCGCATGACATCCCAGAGAACTTCGCGCGCCGAGTGGACACTCTCGACACTCTTACAGCGTGATGGCATAGTGGCTACCTGCCTTAGGCAGTAGCCACAAAAATTAACAACAGAGTGATATAATATACCCAAGTCTTTATCTTTATATATATATATATAATATATTTCATAATATAGTAGTTAAAGCTCGTTGCGTCGGAATTAAAGCAGGTACAACGAAAAGCAAAATGTGTACGACAAATAAACAACGTTTACATTGTAATTTGAAGGGAATATTTGCCATATCTTCCCAATTGTTGGTGAACACACAACTAAAATGGTTGATGGTTGAAAGTAGTCATCGTCGAAAATTTTAGGAAGCTGACATTTTGACCTCTGGTACTCAAAAATATTCGAAGTGTCGACTATTCACTGGTGTCGTAGATACCGTGTAGCACGACAATTTTACGTGAGTTTTGTTTTGCGGATTGGCGATTTTTTGTGGTTTGCGGGAACAAATTTTTGCGGATCAAGATGACTGAAATTTTTTGGTTGGAACTATTTTTTGCGATTCTCTGTTCAAGTAGCAGAATATTTAAGTGAAAGAAACCTTAATATGGTATTTTCAACTTTTATCTTACGGTCTTTTGAGCCAAAGTTCACTCTACTTTAATATTATTTTATTGGAGAATAATACGGTAAACACTGTAATATCTTACTGCACAAAGGAACTGAACAACGGCAAAACAAAACAAAAGCCTATTCCTAGCATTCTCAACAAAACACTCTTTCGTTAATACGGTATCAATACACGCAGAAAAATCCCGCGATCATCGACAATGGATGAAAAAAAAACGCGGCATCACAGACGCTCAGCAAATGGTGTTCCTTCAGATGACCTAATCGCACCAATCGGATGAACTGAATTGCTGTTCACTTGACATTTTTTGTTCTTTGAACAATGTTTTGTTTGCGTAACAGACTACCATATTACGTTTAAGTCCAGTTTATAACGCCCAAGCGGCACAAGTTTATTAAAAGCAGAATTTTTGATTTAACTGAAGGTAGTTAATTTTTGCGGCGTTTTATTTTGCGGTCTTTTTTTCTGCGAGAACTAATTTTTGTGGATCGAGGTCAATCCGAAAAATTCGCAAAAAATAGAACCCGCAAAATTTTCATGCTACACGAAATTTTCTTCTTAATCGCCAACGCACTGTGCACTGCTCCAAGAAATACTAACACTAGAAACATCAGCAGCCCAAACGTTCAACAAATTGCCATATTAAGTTACCACTGTGTCATATCAAAGAATTTGGTTTCAATTTTTTAGTACGATTATCACCTTCTTTGTGCTACTTTAACCGTAATGACCATATTTGGGCAAATCGATAGCTTACTGAACAAAATGCGGGAGATTTGAAACATTTTTCAACCACAATGTGTGGAAATTTGCATATTCTTCTCTTCTTTCTTCCTTGATCTGCTGGTTTTCCAAAATGCGTCGCGTAAACTAACAAAAATTTTCCTCTCGGGATGGGGGTAACATTTTTAGTTGACACATCCAAAAACTACCCAGGAGGGCCGGGAATGTAGGGTTTTTGCTCTCAGCAAATCATGCGTCATCGATTTGCAGATGTTAAATAAGCTCCCAGGAGATCCAGTGAAAACAATAGGGTGTTAGTTAGAACCAGAACAATGGCGATTCTTTGATACGCTGTGGTTTAAAATACTGACGTTTCCAGTTCCAAGGCCAACGCTGAAGAAATAAGCGATCTAAAAGTTCAAAACAGCACAGATTTTATCCTTTTAGCTACTTTTTACAACAAAGTATACGACAGAAGGAATAAAGACTTCTAACGGCGTTTGATGTGTTTGATGGTTCGGACTATCGAAATCTTTCATAAACATATTCAATCTTCTTTGCTTACAAATCATTCGCACCTCTAATAAATTCAGTTATAGTACCACTACAGATCCAAGCCTTTCCCCCATGCCCCAGGACCATCTGTTAATACATTATCATTAACCAGAAGTAAAACCTACCACTGTTTTTCTTTTCGTGATTTTGCTCTTGTCAGTGTTACACACTTTCTCGATGACTTCCACAGATCCTCTTTCATCTAGGCCAGACATGGTAGCTTCCTCGTACGAAGAATAACCCGTTCCAGTTTCATCATCCGTAGTTTGAAGCATTCTTGCTGGAAGATAATCTAGTAAGTTATAAACTGATAGTGTATCACTCGCATTGCATTCGTCATCGACTTCCTTTTCACTATCGTCGCTAATTATGATATGTTCCACCTCTTTCTTGCCGGTATTATCGTTTGATCGGTCTAAAACTGGTGAGTCACAAGGCTGACGATCGACTATTTCAGTCTTCACTTTCCGCGTTGCAAGAACTGCTGTAGTATTTGCTTCATTTTGTTCTGATTCCGAGAGCGCTCGCAATTCCTGAGATCCAACAAGTGAAGATTCCAAACTTGGTTCGGTTTTAATTCTCGCAGGCAAAAAACAATCTGCTTTCTCATGTAAAGACGTTTGAGGGCTTCGAACGATGTCAACACAGTCCGTCAACGGCGTCTCAGACTCCTTTACACTTTGTGATATTTCTACAGAACAGCTTAAGGGACGTTCTGTTTTTACACCTACAAAGTCATTTTGGGCTGGATGCGACTGAGGTGATTCAGGGCTATTAGTAGTTGTATTCGAAGAAGTATCTTCCTTTTCTCCTTGGTAGCTAACTGCAGCCAAGTTAACACTGTCTGCATCACAACTAGTTTCCTCACGATGCCGGTTGACCTCAACCTTTATTCTTCGTAATCCAATCAAATCCGACGCATCAATCTCTGTTATTTCTGCAACTAAAGATTCTAAATATGGTTCTTTACTGTGATCGTTGCCCTCGGTGCTTGGTGTTAGTAAATTGTTTTCTAAATAGTTATTTGTAGGAAGACCACGATTGCCTGAATCACAGTCAGCGTTCTGTTGACTTTCAAAACCGTCAGCAGGTCTCCAATAACACTTTCCTTCGACGTCATTTAATGTTTGACCAGTACATAGAGTTTCAGTGTTCTCCCTTACGCAGTCAGGCGAACCACTGTCTGCACTACAACTAGTCTCAACTCGATCTTCATCCCGTTCTACCTTTATCCTTACCGGCCTAATAACTTCCTCCGACTTTTCTATCTGCTCTTTCGTTTCAACAGACGTTTTTGAACCATTTGGAGCGAGGGTAATATTGACAGCAGCACTTGCTTCGTTGGAAGTTAATTTTCTGTTCTCTGTTGCAAATTGCTCTTCAGGTCTATTTAAGATCTCCTTTGACGGAGACGGACTTCTTCCTGCTTGAATGGGACTTGTTTCCGTTATATCCGTAATTACTTTATCTTGTTGTAAAGGCATTACAGCTATATTTGTTTCATCTGTTATGTAACCTGTGGTATCTCTTACTGAAAAAGCTTGCTCGACCCGTTTCTCTTCTTCCCGTGTTATGGGTGCAAGACTGACAACACTAGCGACCCTTGGTAACACTTCTGTCTCTTCCGATGGCGTCGAGTCGATAACGACACCGGGCCTTAAACTGTTTGAACCCATGCGAACAATGCACTGGTTCTTTCGTTGACTATTGTTCTCCCTATTTGAAATGAGATCAGACGATGCATAATCTTGTACTGATTTTACACTGTCAGCCCTTGGTGGCGGGAAGCTTTTTGTTGATGTTAGAGGTCGGTGTTGCAGTGGTAGAGCCCCGATAAAAAATTGTTCTTGAGATTCTTGAGTTACTGTCGAATCTCGTTTCCTACCCGAAGTTACAGCACCTGTTCTTGTGCTCTTTTGAACGTTACTTACACTTCCGTTTAAAGACGTCGCACCTAAATAATTCTGGGAGATGTTTCCTAGTGTCGTGTTTTGATTCGGAGTTTTATCGAGAAGAAAAGTTTGGCTTGTACCTGATGTGCTAAACGCAGCAGTAGAAACCGACTGCTGAAGACCACCGCTATGTTGATGACTGTTCGTAGATAAGATATTTGGGTTCATTACCGAAGTACTGGGGCGCAAAAACTGCTGGGGGAGTGTGGATGTCTCCGATGGTCTTGCTTGATTCCACGGTACAAATGAAGTGCCCATACCTTGACCGTTTCCAACTAAATTATTAAAAACAGTGTTAAAGCCTTGATTTGCGGCAGATCCGTCTGTTCTTGCAACTGAAGAGAATAATTCTCCAGTTGCAGTATTTCTCAAACCTTGGTGAACTGTACTTGCCTGAGGAACCTGACTGCTATATGCTGGTGCATGGGAAAGGGGTATCTGCGATCCGTTCAGACTTCGCTCTACAGGGATACGGTCACTATTACTTACACTGTTTACCAGGTTTACTGTAGTAGTATAGCCGAAAGTTTGATTTGCGACAAGTGGCCCAATATGAGGTAAATTGTTTGACAATGTAATGCCAGTATCTCTTTGATAGCTGTTCCTGTTGGAGATGTTGAATTGCGAAACCTGATTCTCCACCATTATACTAGTCTGTGGAGTGCCTTGGTATTCTTGTGAAAATGTCTGTGTTGTCGACTGGCTTCGGTGCCTTAATGGAGGGGCAATAGCACTCGTACTCACCCTATAACCTTGCTGGTCAAGCATTTCTTCTATTGCATGAATTGAAGAACTAGCTGTGCTCATGGGCAAACTTTGGTGAGACATACTGTGATTTACATTGCTTGCAGAATTCATATTTTGCCCAATTAGTACCTGCCCTGAATACACCTGAAAAAGAAAAAGAAAATATGACCTTCGTACACTTTTCACGCACCCACCACAAAAAGGTTATCGAACCTGTTTTTGACAAGACATCTCCAATCTTCAATCTTCAATCGAGTTGATTACTTATTTTGAACAACCATACAGACCCTGTGTTTTTACTTTAAATAGTTGAATAGTTATTGTCCCAAAGTCTTCAAAACATGAATGGCTATTAAGAACTTAGGACTTTTGTTTTGCACTAAATCTTAAAGTGCTTCTACAGCAAAATCTTCAAACTAGTTTAAATTGTCTTAAGTTAAAGTTTGACCAGTATAAATTCCGCTTAGATACTTGTTACCGGTTTTAAAAACAAATTTCGTGGAGAATTTACAAAGACAAAATGCCAATTTTTGAGCCAAAGCTACGACAACTTTTTAAGCTCATTAGATAAGTGTCATATCACATGATTTGAAAGGCGCGAGATCAATCTCACTTTCCAGGTCAATGTCATATGGTCATAGCAAAGTTTGCATGGCTAGTGGCAAAGTGTTTAAGCAAAAACTTTATTAGTTCACTGTAAACACTAGTAAAGAGCAGCTTGGATTCCTATTAATTCAGGAGATGCCATAAACCGCTGTCATATGTTTTGAATCTTAGTTGCACTGAGCGCACTATTTTGAAAGTTTATTTCACGGCTTAAAATGGTCGGATAAGCACTTTTTATTCATTTACAATTGAATAAAGCTGTTGGAAAAGCTCTTAGAGCTTGACAAAATGGCTTCAGTAGCATTTTAAAGAGTTAATGGGTACCTCTTCGCTTTTCGTGTCAAGCTTAACTGGTCATGTCCTAGAGGCAGACCAGATGGGCCCGGGGCATGTGAGACTTTGAGGACAGTTTTAGGGCCTGTACGGCTAGATACAAAAAGCGACCATTAGAATCACAAAAGCAGAACTTTATCTCATATTTCTGCAACCAATTAAGGCATGTAAAACTTGAAAGAAGCTGAAACACAAACAATTGTAGCAATGCAGCTCCTTTGACAAAAAGTCTCGCTCAATGACACAGCACATGCATACAGTGGTTTGGGGAGCAGTTTGAACGCACAACTCGATTCATATTGAAGTCAAAGCACTACAAAACAAAACTGACTCAAATTTGCTTCAACATTACCAACTAAACTGTCTAATAGTCTGGCTCAAATCTAGGCTTTTTGTTTAGCAGTCAGACATGCAATAAAAGATGTGTCAGGTTTACAAGTTTTGTATAAACATAATTTGTCAGTACCTGCAAGGCATAAGCTTTAAGCCTGTCAATGGTCCTGATCAGTTCATTCTCAGGTTTCGTCTTCAGTCCTTTCGCCAACAACCTAATACCTTTGTCAACTAGCACCAGCAACTGCTCCTTTGTCATACCAGGGAAAATTCTACTTGCAACTGCCTTAGCAACATTTTGAAAGACGTCCTCTGTGTTTACTTCAACTGGTCGCTGAATGAAAAAAAAATTATGACTTTGAATCACTTAACACTTAGTACGAGGCACTTAATTAACTCCTGTCTGCAAAATGTAATTTCATGTCTTAAGAACAAAGCAAGATATAATAGTTGTTGAAAATTTCCTTTTTTCCCTTAGAGTTTAAATCAATTACATGTATCAATTAGCAATATAATGCACTTGATGAAAACAAACGTTTCAAACTAGCTTCGATCCAATCTTTGAGTTGTCAAAAACAAGGTTACTGAATTTTTTCTAGAAATTCATCCAGTTTACTATTACCAATATAAAACAAAGTTGGGATCCCAGGTGGGAAAGGCAGGATCCCAGGTGGGATGGTTGGGATCCCTGATGAGATAGATGGGATCCTGAATTGGATAGGTGAGATCCCAGGTGGGATAAACAGGATCCCAGGTGGGATGAGTGGGATCCTAGAGTAGATCCTTGGCAGGATAGGAAGGATAAGTTGGATCCTGCATGGGATGTAGGCAGAATAAAACCACTGCTTGAAAACCTAACAAAGTGACTACAAGTAGACTCTTAAAATGTTTGGTCCAAGAAATTCTGAAGTCTGTAATTTTGTCAAGATTTAATGACTCTAATTTTCGAAAATTCAGCAGGATAAGGGACATCGAGACACTGCTTGAACTCGCAAACAGACTCAAGGCTTCCAAAAAGAATTAAGTACATGTAAAAAGGGTCAAAGAAACTCAACTGAATGCAATAACTGCAACCTGGCAGATCGACAGAAACATGGACAGTCAAAGTTAAGTTAAACCTCATAAAGAGTACTAGTTAGCAGTAGAAAAGTTCAGTTTAGTGAAATGAATCATGTTTTAACCTTTTCAACCACAAGTACATCGTTCACAATTCATCAACAGCTATTTTCTTGATCCTTACAATTTTGCCAGCATGCAAAAATACTTATGAGAGGTATAAATGAGAAAAAGGGGAAACGATGAAACAAAGCAAATTAATGATTAAAAGTTAAAACTATAATTCTCCTTATTTGTATGTATGTATGTTAACAAGAAAAGCATGCATATGTGACTTCTATCTAGTTGGGAAAAGTCAACAAGTGAACACATCATTGTATCACATCAAAAAACAATTTTTTTCTCACTGCGTGTATCCTCTGTGCCAGTTTAAATTCCTTTGTTACCCGATTGAAGTAGTAAATCACTTCACCACTGGAAATGGCATACTCAATCCAATCAGGGCTTTTCCTGTTTCCATCCATTTTGTCTCTTAAACTCAGTCTTCAACTGTTACTAGAAAAGAAAAGAAAATTAAAAACAGAGCCCATATATGGCCAGGAAAAGATTTTGCCAAAGATGATCGACAGACCATTAAGCAAAGCTGGAGGTTTGTCAAAGTACTAAGTGAAAAATTTTCTCCTGGACAGTCGACTGAGCAAACAAGGTTAAGATTTTTATTAAACTACTCAAAGCTTAAGAACTATGCAGAGAAATGTCTGTACAACTAGTAAATTAATTGACTTATTTCAGCCAATCAGAAACCTTGCATTTAGGCCTAGGTTATTGTCCTAAAATCAATCAGTGCTGCCCTACTACAAAACTGATAGAGCATGACCTGTTTAATTTACTTAGTCTAGTACTTCACTACTGTATATTAGGCAAAGCAAAAATATAATAGCCAATGTACAGTTTCAGCTGCCGACCGGGTCTCATCACTGAGTAAATTAAAATATGAAATTGTTTGTTTTTTTATTTCAATTTGTTGACAGTATTATTTACCATAATATAATATACTTGTCAGATTCTAACATACAACATACAAACATAATTTTATGTAGTGACAATGAAGTGTTTGAAGACAGTGATAAGCACCAAAAATGGAACATTTGAATCCTAGAGATTCATGCAGGTCCGCAACAAAAATGATATTTATTTCACAACCAAACAAAGTTTTCTATAAATACTAGAATTATGATGTCTTTCATTAGGAAAATGGTTTACATATTAATAATTTATTAAAGTTAGCAATCTTGATTTCTTGATGAAACAGTCCTTATAAATATATTATATAAAAAATAAAAATAACATAAAGTTCTAAAGTTAATCAAATGCAAATAATATTATAACAACTATATTAATATATATGTATAATTAATATTAATATATTAAAGGTAATATTCCTAATATATATATATATATATGGTAACTAAAATAGGAAAAAAATAAAAGTCTTGAAGAACAGCAAAAATTTGCAATTTTATAATTTGTTGTTAGCTTAATCTCTAAAATATGTTTCTTCATACAATAAACACGTGCACCATCACTAACATTATTTCTTTATAATGGCTAGTTTTTATTGCAACAACAAATTGAGATAATGTAACAATAGATACAAGAAACATATAAACACTCAATAACATGCATCATCAATTAAATTAAACCTCTAAGAAATATCTTTTGACAGTATCTTCGAGTTTTGCTTAAGAAATTAAATCCTTACAGAGCTCAATTGTTTTTAAATCTTACAGTAAAATTAAAAAGTACAGCCTCCTATATATTGTGACCTTCATATATATACATATACATATGATGCTTTGTGTGGGAAGCCAGCAATTTTACACTCAAGCCTATATATATAGATAGCTGAGAAAATGTTATAAAGACTAGAACATTTATGAGGGTCAAATGACCGAAATATTTGTTTTAAAAGTAATAAAGGGATTCAAGGAGTTGCAAGTCTGCGTCCACATTTTATACAAATATCGATTTTTATGACGGGACAAGCAAGCTCGTATCTTCCAAGATCCTCCTTGTCTGGTGCTTTGTGGGAAAGCCAGCAATAATTTTACACCCAAGTATATATTTATATATATATATATTATGTACAAAAAAGGAATGGGCTTGTCCATTTAAACAATACTTTATTTCCAAGCCAACGCATTTCGGTGTATTCCTTCGTCAGGGGTCATACATATATGTATATAGCTTAGTATTCCTCATGGGCAATTCAGTTCAAGTCTCAACATCAATGGGATTTCACTCATATATGTACATATTTGAAGCTAAGTGAGAACTATTGAAAACAAGGATTTAGTCATTCACATTAAATGGCCTCAAAAGCAGATAAAGCATATTTTCTTGAGGAGAAATTAACATGGTTTAAAGATTTTTAAAAATACATAGCTAAACATTATACAATGCATACTAACAATTTTGTGTTATAATACCTACTGTTTTTAATTTAAATGAGATGATCAAATGGGGACAGCAATATCCCATGTGCCACTCAGTAGAATTTACATACTATCGACAGTTATGTATAATTAGTGAAATACTAAAATAAATTGCCTAGATCTGGTTTAATTTATTTCTAACCTCAATATTGTCAAAAATCAATTTGATTTGGCTCTAGATCCCCATACTTTCACAGCTCTTCACGATCTTCAAGAAGTATGTAATCATTTTTATAGCTGCACTGCAGAGTGCCTTTTTATGTTCAAAACTAATGAGAACATAATAATTATCATGATAATTATATAATAACTATTATGCTTTCATACCCAATGTTTTGAGCTCCCCTAAGAAAAGATGCAGGAGAAATTTACATATATTAAGGTCAAAGGTGCCCAATAAATATACTGTCAATATACCTAGGCACAGGAAATTGACATTTATACTTTGACAATAAAGATCTGTCAAGCTAACGATCACGTTTTCAGTACTAAAACAAAAATGCATGTGTTGTATATAAAAGACTAGTGCTTACATTTGATGTGTAATTAATTATATTAATATAATACAATGGTCAGCTTCAACAAAGCCGAGTAGATAGCTATGCAAGCTATAAAATAGCATTATATGCATTATCAACACAATATTTGTAGTACTTAACTGTTTTCAAGAGTAACTGAAAGAAACTTTACTGAAAGGCACTAGACAAAACATTCGCACTGAAAACTGAAGATGTTTTTAAATTGTCTCTTAGAGGCTTATACTATGCATGTTTGGTGAATGTAAAAATCTATCTTTTGTCTCTGTGCACGTGTTTGTCTTTGAGTTTAATTTTGACATGCAAATTTATGAGTCTTCTCATCTCAAGGATTAAATGCACAATTAACTTATATTGAATAAAACCTTAAAAATTTCAATAATTGATATATAGTTGTTATCTCTTAGTCGAGCAGTGAATCAGATTCGGAAACGCGGTTTAAAATTCTTTCGGAAATGCCACAAACTTAGATATGACTCTGTATTAAGTATATTGCAGTGTAAAAAAACAAAAGGACATTGTTTATACAATGGTTTTTAGTTTTCTGTTTCGTTCAAAGGAACAACCGCGCGCTTATTGTAGAATAAATATGTATACTTTCTTCAATTCTAACTGAATTAGGTTTTAATGAAGCAAGTTTACGCGGCTGGTTGCCGAGCTGTTTAAAACACCATGTGTCAAAACAATAGAATTTACAATGAAGATTGTTTAATTTTGTGTCAATGTCTAATGATCTACAACTTTGTTCGATTCCCGATTCATTTCGTAGGGCCAGACAAGTTTAAGAAGGTTTTTAAGCAATTTTAAGTACGTTCTATATAATGTTCTTCTCAAACAATGTTGAACCCGCATGTTGACATTCGCAACTTAGCCAAAAAATGGCACTTTTATGTATAACCGGTATAACGCTGCGAAAATAAACAGCAAAAGCGGCATGGATATTCATACGAAATAGAAATTACTAAAATATAAACCAAAAGCATAAAAAGATAAAGACATCTACTTAAATTAATTCTTAAAGGCAATGCCACCCGAGTAACTTATCGCTGTTAGATACTAAAAATACTTTCGAAACCACACTAAGCTACTATCAAGCATTCTTTTGTTCGAGGTATAAATAAGCCGTACAGAGAGCTACACACGAGTTCTTGCTAACTTTTAGCAAGTTTAAGATTTCAAAGTCAAAGATACCACAGTGTTTCAAAAGGATCGAGTGGCCTACATGATCATATGGCCAATATAGCTTCGAGCGGTCTCGCCGCGCGCGCCTCAGGCAAAATGTAACTCTGAGAGAAGAAAATTGAATGACCACTTCAATGCAACGCTTACCTTGAATTGGTGGACTTTGATCAACAGACCTATAGAATTCCTGTTGTCAAACGACTGCAGGAAAATACAGTATGTCATTTGAAACCTGTTATTTTTGTTTGCAACTCAATACTTCAAGTGGATTAAAGCACCGTCGCAGTTCAACAACCAAGTCTGTTTCGATGTACCCCGATTCACTCACGAAGAATTACTTCAGCTGTAAACACACATACATATATAGCTATATGTATAGCTTTACGATTGTGTAGTCCTGGAAGTATTTCCTTAAAGACGGTGCATTTCCTTCCTGTCAGGCCCTTCATCGAAGACAACTTCATTTGCTGCAAAATAATTTCACGTACATCGCGCGGTCTTGTCTGACATCAACTTATGCCACCGCCTAATTGTATCGTGTCGTTCTTTCGTTGATCATTGGTTGTTGAAGGTCTAATCATCAACAAAAACCGCAACCCTCGATCTTGCCTTCTGTTATCTTAAAGCTTTGGGTCGATCAGAATGTTTTTAAAACTAACTTAAGTAATTTCAGAGATCGTGCTTTTAACAGTAGGTGCCCGCGATCTTAGCTTGTCAGTGGCACTAATGTATCGTCTCTTCATTTTAAAGTTAACATTATCAGTAGCTTATCTGGTTGTCCTTTTAATTTTAAGGTGGGAGGCGGTATGTTTAGCATCATTGTTATTGTGATACTGCATGGAAGTTTAAAACGTTATCAATAAACATTATCAAATTAGGAGTTCTGACAAAATTTGTTGGTTGAAATTCTGAAAGTAAGTTGAACAGCCCAAATTGGGGTTACTTGTTGAAAATTTTGAAGTCGTCGAATTGAAAACAGATTTTTTTAAAAGAGTTTTTGATCGACTGGTTATAAATACTGCCCGTTGTGAGCTCATTAACTCTATTTCACGATTATTTTAAGGTAAAGTAACTTAAAGTTGAGCATTCCGAGTTGATAGTGACGCCAGAGATGAACAAATAGTTTTAAACTAAAAGTAAAAGATTCAATTGATTGAAAGTTATATTGAAAGGCATTCCCAATTTGTTGTTGCAACATATAAGTTTTCCGAAGAAATTAGTCACATAGATATTGTTTGCAACCTGCGGCAACAGAACGAACTCTTAAAGGAATTTCATGACACCTACTCGCAGTAACTAGTGTACTAACGTTGAAGTCAAACAGCAAAATGGGCTGAACTTTTTGGACAGAAAAACTGCGGGATTTGACAAAAAAAAAAAATCAAATCAAAGAAACCTCTAAACAAATCAGTTTAGATCGGTAATTTTAGTTGGGTTGACTGTAAAGCGCAGTTTTTTTACTGTCAGTTGTGGGGGAGCCATTCATACGGGACACGACATTTACTGTACGGATGGCCCGTGGAAAATTTCCGCTAACATCACTACTCACTAATTATAATCTTGATTTGCCCGCGCTGTCACAAAATGGCACGTAATGGGATCGTTCGTGCGCCATAAATTTCCTTGACCTGGTCACCCCAAATGCCCCCGAATGAAACTCAGTTGATCAAGTTAAAAAAACATTAGTTAGTTTCTCACAGTACTTAACACGTTTGTTAAATGTCATAAACAACCTATCGAGTTCGAACAGAAACATTTCTTTTGGTAAAGAGTGAGGAACAGGCAGGCCCCTAGCTAATACACAAAATACTATTATAGTTAGAGATTTCACTCGCTTGGCTAATCAGTCTTAATGACGAGTCTCAGAGTCTTTCAACTGTTCTTCTCTTTATATATTCTTCTTCTTGTGTAAAGAAAGATTCTCTTCTATTCTTCAATGGTTCTTCCAATACTACTGCTAGTAACTGCTAGTAGTACTGACTTAAACTAAATTCTTGCTCCTTTTTTAAGGCTTTTGTTATTTTTATCTCTGAGAACTTGTTTTTCAGCCTATTGAAATTGCCTATAAAGGCAAACAAAAGTTACAATAATTGCGAAATTTATGCGAAGACGTGTCTTGATTGTTTTGTTTTTATCTAAGATGAAAGTTTGCCAAGGTTAAGATCACGTACGATCCCAGAATGTCTAGGATATAGTGTACATAACTAGAAGTATGTTCCTTTATGTTTAATTAGGCTAATGAGAGAAACTAGTAGAACAAAAACTTCGTTTAGTAATCAAAAGCTTATAAGAATCAAATAAACTTGGTAAACCTTTAACTAAATATCTATAACTTTGTATAAGTGTATTGACGGAAACTACTGATTTCTAAGTGTATTGATATATTTTTAACCAAAAATTGAGTACGAATAAGATCTCAACTAAAACTATTGTGTAACAGTTCTATTTTTGTACTTTAAATATTTCATACCTAAAATGTTGTATTTACTTAGAGTTTGGCTAAATTCCATACTTGTTCAAACAAACGGGGTTTTAGTCTGATTTATGGCAAAAACCTGTAAGTGAGACAATTCCTTAGTAAACAGAACCTTTTTCTATCCGTTAGTAAAGTAAATATTTTCCAAAAACATGCTTAGGGTTTTTCTAAAAACATCGACAAAGTAAAAAACTAATGATAGCTTCTAGAAGTTTCTCATAATGAATATTCTTTTAGTATGCTTATTTCTATTTGAACAAGTTAAGCAAACTTACATATTTTATGAAAACAGAAAGAAGAGTTCTAATAATAACTTTGCGATCTTTAAAAAATTCTATACGCAGTAAAGCAAAATTAAAGAACCAAAAATCTATATCGTAATAGTACTACTGCCTTAAATCTGTGAAAAGCTTCTGTCTGTCAAATATATATATAGACACACTTATTGTTTTTCTGCCTTTTGGGATGTAATTTCTTGACGGTGATGTTGTGGGTTGTGCCCCTGTAGTGAACTGTTTTAAAACCTTTCGTGTTCAACAGCCAAACGACAATGGAACTGAGATTAATGTGGTCCTTGGCCTTGGGAGACCAGTTGCAGGGGACCCATGCATATCATATCCGAAGTTGTACTTGTACGAGTAACTACTTGTCAACAGCGCATTAATGTGAAAAATAAGTGCGATGAGTACTTAAGGAGCTGACAACAGTGGAAACTCGATGCTGTCTAAACCAAGCCAAACGAACTGATAAAGAAGAAGAAAAGACTTGAAAAGATAAAGGCCAAGTCCGCGTGATTCTAAAGTAATAATTCGAACACAGTCAAAAAGGTGTCGTCACCCGTAATGTTTGACACTTAAGATAGCACTTGGACGTTTCTCATCGTTTTTTAAGTATGTCAACAAGGCGGTTCGTTTTACCCTTGATCCCTTGACCTGGTCACAAAAAATTATAACTTATAGCTATACATAGTGATTCAAACCAAGTATATTGTATAGCTACTTTCTCGCGGTCAAACCTTGAAAACTTTGTTAAAAGTTACCAGTAACCCATCGAATAGTCTAAGAAACCATTTCTTGTGCTAAATGTAAGAAACAGACAGGTCTCCAGTGTTGATACATGTATTTTAATCTATGAAAAGACTTATGTCTGGCAAATAAACATACTTACAGTTGTTCTTCAGCCTTGCCTTCCCAGACAGTGAAATTGATTTAGTGGGTTGTGCCCCTGTACAACTGTTTTAAAACCTTTTGTGTTCCAACAGCCGAACGATATTGGGGGACCAGTTACAGGGGAGCCATGCATATTATGCCCGAAGATGATATTTTTCTTTTGTACTTCAGAAGATTTTCGAGCAATTACTTGTCAACAGTGCAGTCTAGAAACAACTATTCGAGACACCAGCTCTGAAATCAGAATAATCTATAATCAATTAGCATAAAAGGTGTTAATTAAGAAACAGCTTGTTTTTAATAACTCAATCCGAGGCCATTTTACAGACGGTAATATAAGAACCATAAGAATTGTTGCTTACAGCTCATACTGAAAAGGACAGCTACACATTGATCTTGATATACAAAACCGGCTTAGTCTGTCGCCGCGAAGAGAGCCGGAGAACGGGACACTCAGAGATAGAGATAGAAAGAGATAAAGAGAGAGATGTCACATCTGAATTAGATCTAGAGTTGAGTTGATGATAAAAATGCCAGATCAAAGTTAAATCAGAGGAAGTAGTGATAATTGAGAGAAGAGAAGAGAAAACACGAAGTTGCAGAAGAAATCAGTAAGAAAAGTTGAGCGGCTAAAGAAGAAAGAAGAAAACGACAATCGCTTCATCTTATTATCATTATTAAGTCGATCAGAAGCAGGGACAGTAATGAAAGATCCTAATTTGAAGCCGGATTGTGACTCTCAAGGAAAATTCTTATGTGTCAACCGCCGGAAATACACACTTCGTTGAGTCGGGCTGAAGACGTTTAAAACCTTTTTTCTGTATCTTGAGAATGAAAGGAAATTTGCATACATTAGTTGTCACATTTTGCTAGCTTAAATGCTTGGCAATTCGACAGGCAAAAAATATTGAGGATATTTGGCTGCAAAAAGGTCAGTCTAGTACTCTAAAAAAGTGGTGGAGAACCACTCGGCTCGTCAGTCACAGCTCTATGCCCATTACAAGGTGCGAACGTTGTCTTAAATGTTCGACAACCAAAAATTCAGGTGATCGGTTCCAAAGAAGGTGCATAATTAATTAAAGTTCTCAAGTTATAGTTCACTCGAAATCTAGTTTAGTGTTGTCACTTTATAGTTATATTAGAAAACAATTCTTTTTAGCCCCGTACGCTGTAAAAACGTCCTGTATTAAGCTAAAACGCTTGAAAAGCGCAGAAGTATAGGCGATGAAATTTGATGGAAAACAAGCATTCAAATATACACCGATATCATCAAAAATCAGTCTTTGGCACAAAGAAATGAAGATTTATGCAAACTCGAAGGATCTGGACGTACCACTGTCGGGATAACACGCATATAATAGATAGCAAGGAATAGCCCCTACCTTTTAGGCGACGAGCATTTGAAATATATACTGAGGTATGATAAGTGTTGTGTAGTTGCTTGACTAGTTTTGTTATGTAGTTGCTTGACTTGATGCCTCGGGCGTAAAGAGTCAGTCAACACGAGATTGCTTCTACAGTTTTTAATCTCAAGGTGCAGTGAGAATTCGCTTCGTTCTAATTGTATCATTCGTGATACAATGATTTTCTTTGTTAGAGCATACAGAGATTCAATAGCATTCGTTAATTAGTTATACAGTACAGAATGGTCCTTAATTTCGGCTTGCCTTTGACTCACAACTTCTGCAAACACTTAAACGTATCACTGCGCAACGGCATATGACACAACCAAACAAATATGTTATTACACAAAAGAAAGGTTTACACAAAAGAAAGGTTTGCATTAGTCTTTAATGTTCCGAAGGTTAAATGAGATGAGTTCTTCAATCTCAAATCGGAAAAAGCGCTGAATCTGGGTTTCGATGTTTGTAAGTCAAAAGCAAGTATTGCAATAAAAATATTTAGTGATTATTTTAAAGGTTATTGCATTGTTTCAGAATTTGCCAATAAGCCCAAGAAAACATATTCCTCAGTATTATTCTGGTTGTTTAGCTTTAGCCAATGGTCCAAAATTTGGACGTGTTCCTTTATAACCGAAATTGTTTTCTATCTCGCTGAGTGAGCTTATCATCTTGTGCTGTTTGACTGAATTTCCGAAACTGTACAAAATTATATTGTGGTTTACAAGTTTCTAGTGGAGTAGCTTTACATAATACAGTCATGTTTGATAACATCAAACAATTAAGGTAAGTTACATGTTGTATATGGAAAAACACGTACTATTATTGTTTAGTTTATGACAATGCTATTAATTTCTGTTTGGCAAATATATTTTTCACAAAACTGCTAAGCGTAATTATTTTGTCACATGTGTCCCGCTACCAAAAGCAATATAATGATCTTTTTCGTTTCACTCAGATGATAATGTGGAGCTTCTTAAGCTTTCATTCAATTCAAACACTATCTGTTTATGTTCTAACAAT
>JAOBAT010084740.1:0-18701 GCA_026413305.1 Hydrozoanthus tunicans
CCCCTCCCAGTAAGGTTAGGGAAAGGTGCCCTGAATGCAGCTAGCCTGTAGGCCAATAGGCAACAACGAAATTGACGAGTCAACTAAGAAGTATAACAGAGCTGAAAGCAAATCGATGACAGTTAGAAGGCCTTAACCAGCCCAAAATAAGCTTAGAGATTCTGAACTAACTATAAAAGAACAGCTAGCAAACGGATACAGAGCGAGTACGGAAAAGATTAAAAATAAACGAGCAAACCAGATCTTGTACCCAGGTTCATTAAAGAGTTCCCCCACCAGCCGAAGTGAAAGGAGTCTAAGGCTAGTCATTCACATTAGACCCTTCCCTTATTTGTTGTTGTTTATAAGAGCAAACAGCTTTGAGAGTATTTGCCATGGCAGCTGGATACTTCTAAATGATCTGTTTATTTTTTCATTCTCAAATTCTCTTTCTTTTTTTACTTTGGTCTAAAAACATGACGAGCACTATCAATGTCCGTACATCACGTGATTAAAGTTTAGATAAATATTCAATTTTTCTCAACAACATCAAATGCAGTTTTGCAAAAAAAGTTTTGCTGTGCGACACACGCTTTCCACCTAGTTCTTAAGAGTTAGTGAACCCTCTAATTTCCGGCAGGGTTTTTGCTAGAAATTAGAATATTCAAGCCTGTACTTTTTCTCATATATACAACTCATGTCATAAAATAACACGAAAGCTGCTTAATAGTGTTCGCTGCTTCATACGAGAGATTTTTGTCAACTTCAGTTCCTGCACAATTTTACTTCGTCATTTACGCCATTTTGGCTTTAGGATATCGTACGTTTCGTTATTGGTACATATCTTCAATACATCTTTGCTCAGGTACAACCTTTATCTTCATTTATGTTCTAGTTTCTCTAAATTTCCAGAACTTTTGATTTTTTGGAAGGTAAAATTGAGATCTGAAGTTTTTAGGTCTTTCAAGGTTGGCACTAGGTCTGAGTACGGTGAGTTTGATTGCTGTGACAACACTTTCTATTTTGTTGGAATTCCTTTTTAATTGAAACTTCACATATTTCGAGGCGTCTTCGTGGGCGGCCCAATAATTTGTGGCTAACAACAGCAACTTTTGAATAAAAACTTAGATTTATAACAAACTGCTACAATATCTTCATTGTGCCTCCCCAAGAAGTTTTGCTTCCACCAACCATGGTCTCGATCGCCTTTTAGCATGTGTTTGGCTTGGCTAACGGCCAAAAATGAATGTTCTTGCGCTAGCAACACTAAGCACTTGAGGCAGCCATAAGAGCTCCTTCGAGCGTCTGTTGTGTGTTTGACGAGTCCTCGGTAATCGGGAAAATCGGAAAGCATAGTTGCCAAGTCAACGATTGCGCGCGTATCAACGCATTTGAATATCACTTCACGCCTGTTCCGCGTTTAGAAAAAAACCCCACGCATTTTGTGATCTTTGTTCTATTTCTCGCACATTTTCAAGAATAAATTTCGAATCATGATCACTTCAAAATTGCAGGAAAACTCAAACAAACACGATGAATGCCACTGAATTTTCAGGACATTATATATGTATTTATATAAATAACAGTTATTTATGATTTTGAGAATATTCCTTCATATTTTATAACAAGTTTATTTGTTATTCGGCTAGATTTGACTATTATTTGGCATGGACCAAATTGTTGTTGTGGAGTTTCGAGAAAATTCTGCGCCCAAACTTTTTTTGAAAACTAATTGGTAATTAGCTGTATTTGTCTATAAATTGACAATAACAAGCGTTAGCTGAAGAGAAAAAAACCTTCACGAATCTCAGGAATAAGCTAAAATTTTGGAGATTTCTCAGTAATCAGTTCAAACTTTGTGTTACGCTCAGATAACAAAATCTACTAGGCCTGGGCTGCCTGTGATCAGACGGGTGCGTGCGCGGTACAGGCGCCAAATCCATGGCATTTTGCCACGCGTTACATGCTCGAATTTTAAGGAAGGTTTGAATATGGTTTAAAGATGTAAAGAGCCACAAGGAAGCTTGTTCTTAGCATGGCAATGACCACCAAAGGCGAAGAGCCGGATCTGTCTCTCGACGATGGCGTTAACGAAAAGAGAAGGTCCAGAGTTTTGGTTCTTTATGCCGGTGGAACGATTGGCATGAAGAAGACCCCGAATGGTAAACAATTATATTTGGTGATATAGGCACTTCAGAGAGTTTACATTGCTTGTTTATGATGGCAGATCTTTAACCCGAAATGCTAGGAAAGCAGGCAATGTGCAACGAACAACAGTGTACACGATAATTTTGGCGATTTTATTAACATGCTTTAAAAGTTTAGCTTCGATCGGTTTCAGTTAGTTTTGTTTTAGGTTGTGAAAAGAGCGGAATTATAAGGGACACAACGCTTTATTCATTACATAATTTACAAAATAACGTTTTATGGATGTTTTGTATGTTGTCAATACTTCAAAGATTGTTTTCTTAAATCGTATGTTTCAATCGTACGACTGAGAAAGCGAAAGTGCGTGGTTGGGAAATAAAAGACTCGTACACGCGACGAAACATTTCGATTGACATTGTCATTTATTTGCGTGTAATGTTTCTTTACTTAAGCTTGAGCTTAATCTTGTATTGTTTGTCTTCTTTTAAGGATACGAACCCAAGTCAGGTTTCCTTCAGTCACAAATCAAACGACTTCCAATGCTACACGATTTGGAGTTTAAAGAAAATGCAACGGACAGAAGCAATGTTGGACCGAAGATCGAAGAACTTGCAATGCCGTGAGTCTAGTCCTTCGATTCTAATCAAACAAACAAACTCTAATATCAGAATGTATAACTTTTATTCAAACAAAAGGTCTTTTACTTATGAACTTGAGTTCTACCCAAACTAGTCTTTTTAGTGAATGCACATGCAAATTAAAGGCACCAGACTGCCACTTTCCATGTTTTTCGTCGTTGCGTCAAAGCCAGACAGTCAAGAATGCCATTGGCTGAAAGACAATAGAAGAGGGCGTTGTCATGGGCCGATATTTTTGAAAACAATCATGTGCTGTATGAAACGAATCGAACCGATGGCTCACTGTTGTTGTGTCTGTTGATTGCTTTTTTTCCCAAATTTGCTGCAGTTCTTTGAGAATTTCAATGTAAAACCATCTTGAGTTAATACTACCTGTCTCTGGCCATTCCATTTTATGTTTAGCAGTGGTACGGTATTATAAAGACCACAGGTATTGACTGTTGTTAAGTTTGTTCATTATATTCCTAGACTATTTTTATTCTTTAATCTTTCATCAAGTACTGTTAAAACAGTCACAAAGATTATACCAAAAGTTGAAAGGTTTTTGGTGTTGAACCAAATTAAATTTGTTCAATTTTGCCATTCAAGACAAGATAAAACCATTTTTACTAAAAAGTAAAATTTAATCAAGTTATTTTTGTGCAATACTATATTTGTCATTTCAGTTAAAAGTAAAAAAAAAGCAAACTGAAAATGAATATCAGAAACACTTCAAAGTAAAAGAAATCAGAAGACATGTGCCCGACTGTATATATATTTACAAACACCTCAGTCTTCATAAGACTGAGAATATTAGAACTACGTACAATAAAGACAGTAGCTAGTCTGAAATTAGTTTCTAATTATGCTCCACAAGTTAACGTGACAAAATCTTTGCCTGTGATTTGAAATTTTGGAGTTTTTGAAATATTTGAAACTTCTTTTGACAAAGAGATAGGTCCGCTCACATCAGTTACCTTTTAAAGTTCAAGTTTTGGATCAAATGGTGGTTCAACTTCTCTCTGAGTGATAGAAACTTTCTCACAGAACAGTTTGCATTCTCAGTTTTTCTGACAGAGCTCAAAATTTTGCAGCTTGAAAAGTCGGTCCCTGTTTAAAACTTAAAATTAAAACATGACCAAAATAATGATTTGAAAAGAATTTGTGACTAAGAATCTACAGGGCTCAATAATAATTTCTCAATGTAATTTAACCTTACAGAGTGTCCCAGTACGGTGTCCGTATTCTTTATTCCATCAAGGAATGTATCCCTATAAAAGACTCGTCGAACCTGAAGATAAGCGACTGGGTAGAGCTAGTGCTTGATATCAAAGAAAATTATGAAGCCTTTGACGGGTTTGTAATCATACATGGGACTGACACCATGGCATACACAACATCTGCGCTCTCCTTTATGTTGGAAAACCTTGGAAAGACTATAGTTGTAACTGGAGCTCAGGTAATAAAGTTAACACCATTATCATTACCGCGATAATCATTGACTGTATGAATTCATGTTTTTCAGCATTTTTGTTATCCTTATCTTTATTGATGCAATTATTGATCGCCGGTATAACTATCCTCAAAAAGATTCTTCTTTTTTATCGTTATTAAGAATTGTGTGCATTGGTATGGAATGAAGTGCCTGTTTTGGTGATTGGGGGGGGGGGGGCAATGGTGGTTGACAGGGCTTCGTGTTTTCAACCCCCAAAATATAAAAAAATCTCTTAAGTTTTAGCATATCCAGTCCTCAGTAGACCCAAAAAACCGCCTTGGCCAAAATTTTAAACCCACAAAATATCCCTTGGACTCCCACCCTCTGGTTCTACCCCATCATGAAAATATGTGGTGGGACCTCTTTAGCTACATAGGCTGTTGGGTGTTGGCCATTTTTAATGTTTAGTAATCAAAAAAGCCTTGATCGTCATGATTGAGTGGAAAAATAATTATGATAAATAAACTAGGGTTCATATGGGCCCTGGAAATCCCCGGAAAAGCCCTGGAAATTTTTTATTATCCTTGGAAAAATTTCATAGAATTTATTAAATAAATTACTATTTCCAAATGATCAGGCATTTTTTTGTTTCAAGTAATAAACAATTAGGGTTTTAGACTCAAATTTCACATGCTGTTAGTTAAAAAAAAACATGAAGTTTCACGACATTAGCTATTAGAAAGTTGCTTATGAGCAGGTGATTGTGAACATTACTATTTCCATTCCAGGTTTAAAGAGCCCTGGATAAAACAAAAAAAACAACCCTGGAAAACCCTTGATTTTTTTAATTCTGAAGGAATACGAATCGCACCTGAATAAATTATTCAAAAAAGTTAAGGATCTTGCTCAAACTAAATTAAGTGACCTAGCTGACAATCTGACGTTGGGTAGGGGAGGGAAGGTTTGCGAGTAACATCCTGGGATCCGGATCCATTCCTTGAATTTAAGAGTGATCAATTTTGTGCACATGTGGTGTGGCATATGTAAGCAAAATTTTTTCATTTTTCAATTTAAGTTTAAGTTGTTTTTGACCACACCCAAAATAATTGAATTAATAAAAAATGATTCATCTCCTCCATCCACCTGTAAAAAGTACAAGCAATATACATATATATTGTCTAATATGTAAATCCCATGTTGTTTAATGTATAATAATTATACATGATTATTATAGTTTGTATTATATGAAATTGTTTGTGTGTTAGCTTGTTGATTAAGGCTTTACCAGAGCTACGTACAAAAACAGTGCAAAACCTTAGCTAATATTGATTTGTCCTGGGCAAATTTGTTCTTTAGACAATTAAGAGTTTGATATGTTGCCCCATAAATTAATATGTTTTGTTAATGTTATTAGTGTTAGTATTGATTACTTCTTGTTCTGATGAGGAAATAGTATTTATTTACCTTGAATGTTTTTGCTAATTAAAGGTTCCAATATATGAGCAGAGGAATGATGGTAGAGACAATTTGCTTGGTGCCTTGATGATTGCTGGCCATTATGTTATTCCAGAAGTATGTGATCATGAAAGTTTAGCAAAAAATAAATCTGGGACAAACTTTTCTGCATCTGAACAATTTTCAAAAAGTTCCTTTGTTTGTGTTCTGGCTAACCTTCAACCAGTCTGAAGTACATATATGGTATTGTTACAATGTGCTTCCAGGTTCAAACTTGTGGCATTGACTTTGGGTGACATTGTTGTAACCAGGTCTCCAATTTTTTTCATTTTATGATTGCACACTTAGCACTCAATTAAAGGCCAATCTCCAATTTGCCCTCCTTTAAGAGTAAGTGCTTCGAAACTGTGGTTAAAGTGTTTATCTAGGGAAGTCGTGTCAAAAACGTGGGGGGGGGGGGGCAGGGCTCCCAACTTTTTGAAACAGAGATGCTTGTCAAGAAATTTCAACGGATTCTCTAAGAGGTACCAATTATGTTAACTTTGTAGCTCAGGTTGATTTCAAACTCAAAATGTATGCAGACAACGCTTAAACCAGTTTAATAAAGTTAAAGATAAAAGCATTTAATTGTAATACTTTCCACACTGGCCGGTTGTCTTTGAAAGTCACAATTACTTGCCTGATTTAATCTCTGAAACAACAACTAAAAATACAAATCTCTATTCGTATGATACCAGGGAAGCCCTAAAACTAAAGGTTCGGATCCGCAGTACTGTATCCAAAAGTCAAAATTTTATTTGTGGCACCCTACAGTAAGTGGTACCAAATCATTGAATTTTTATCCCTAAGAGATATGACGAGGGGGAAAGGGCATCAGAAAGAGAGGGTTATAATTTTATAATTTAATTATTTGCTAAACCGTGGCTTACAATGAATTATCTTCTTTCTATATCAAGGTTACACTTTACTTTGCTGGATATCTATACCGTGGCAACAGAGCTACTAAGATGCATGCTGGCAGTTTCCATGCCTTTGATTCTCCCAATCTTCCCCCATTAGTGAAGTGGAAGGTCAGAATTGAAGGTAATTGTTACATTATATTTAAGCTGTTTGGTCCTGACCTGCTATCAAGATGCCAAGGATCTGACTTCTTTAGGCATAATTGCACATGATTGTAATAATTTTTAGGACATTTGATAATTGTAGGGAAATGGATACTGCATGAAAAGGAAGCTGGAAAACTGTTTAACAATAAAACACAAGATAAAAGTAGTATGGCTGATAATAATTAAAAGATTTTGCAAATTTCACAGTGAAAAAAGTTTAAAAACTTGTGGATGAGGTTCAGTTCTTGCCAGTCTGATATACTTATCTGGATATATTTACCATGAAAAGCAGATAATTTAGCGCCAGGATTTATTTTTGATCAAAGAGTTTTTTGCTGCTTTTAGTGGAGGGCCAATGGACAAATTTTGCCTTTTCAAAAAGCTAGTAATTTGCAAAGAATAGTTGATCAGCACACATTCATTCTCATACTAAATCGTCTTTTTGTCAATGTGCATGCAGTTGTCCATACTGCAAACATTACAATATTATGATTTTTCTGAGGCAAAGATCTAGACTCCCAATGACATACATGTGTGTGATCAGCAGTGATCTTAAACAGCAGTAGTTTACACTTTACACAGTGCCAAATTCAATTACAGTTATAAAATTGATATGCCTACAGTACAACCATTTTAAATTTTTTTTCCAATATAAACATAACCACAAGGATTATTATTTTATGGGGTGGGGATGTGGGTGGGGATTTAGGGGGCTCATACATTGGAGGAGAATTTGTTCCTAAATGCTGAAGGGCTTTGTTTGCTGCACAGTGGCCGAGTGGTTAGGGTGTTCAACTCGTATTCCTAGGGGTGAGTTCGAGCCCCATTCAGACCACTATGTCGTGTCCTTGAACAAGACACTTAACCTGAGTTTGTTCCAGTTGATTCAGCTGTATAAATGAGTGCCAGTTCTACTTGGGGCTAGCCTGCGATAGATTAGTGTCCTGTTCATGGGAAGTCAAAACTTTCATCAGCTTAGCACTACAGAAACCTGAGATAAGCGCCATCCCTATGAGCCAAGGATTTAGCTAGCTTAGTGTTGCTGGCAGCGCAGCTTGTTTTCGCATTTTACAGTATTTTTTTCAAGTTTTAAATTTTTCCTATACATTTTAGAATGAGTTATTGAATAATTGTGGTCTCAGTGGCAACATTGAGTATGGTAATCAATTTATTTCCAAACCGAAACTTACAACAAAGCTTAATAATCCAATACTTATCAATCCCATCAAGTGTACTTGCAAACTTATGTTAACACATGTACAGTGAACTCTATCAGAGTGAAGGAACAGACAATGTGCAGAACATTAAGAGTTGAGCATATAATCAGACACTTAACCTGAGTTTGTTCCAGTCAATTCAGCTGTACATGTATACATGAGTACCAGTTCTGCTGGGGGCTAACCTGGGATAGATTAGTGTCCTGTCCATGGGAAGTCAAAACTTTCATCAGCTTAGCACTACAGAAACCTGAGATAAGCGCCATCCCTATGAGCCAAGGACTTATCTTGCTTAGTGCATTTTACAGTATTTATTTCAAGTTTTAAGTTTTTCCTATACATTTTAGAATGAATTACTGAATAACTGTGGCCTCAGTGGAACTGCTTTTTGTATTTTCGTACAGTTGAATGGGATGCAGTGTTTAGGTGCAACCAAACTAGCAAGTTCAAAGTCCATACAAACATGAATACAAACATCGGTCTGTTGAGGATTTTCCCGGGAATCACCTCAGAAACGGCAAGTAATATAACCATGAATACAAACATTCCTTGGTTGAAGATTTCCCAAGGAATTTACCTCCAATTAAATACCCTCTCTCCACCCCCTCCCCCCACAAAATCCTACTTTAGATGTGTATTGCATTTTGATCAACGTATAGAGAGAGAACTTCTTACAATTTTGTGGCCAAAAGTGCCAGCTTGAATCAGAGGGACAGACGATTCTTATTTTAAAGTGCCCATGACATGAAACATGTTATCTCAATGGATAAACCAGTCCAAGTTTGGCTCAAGATCATCCAAAGGTTTTCAATTGGCAGCAGATAAGAAAAAGTTGAAAGTTTGCCTGTTTACTGACTTTTTTACTTGAAAACATTAAATGTTAATATCTCGAGAACCACAGAAAGTTTCGACAAAAAACTTCCCCCTTTATTTAGCCATGTCTACCCACCGAGGTAATTAATCGTTTCATGCCATAGGAATTATGATAACTTTGCTACAGAATTCAGCAATAGCATGTTTGTGATGACGTCTTGACGTTGCCTAACGTCATTTTCAAGTTAAAAGTTAGGGAAGTCAAAACGAAGTATGCCTAGATGGCGGGTGTGGCCGTCGCACTTTTAGGGGTTAAAAAGTCAGTCCGGTATTTCTTTAGGAGTTGTTAAAGAAAAAACGGTGTTAAACCAAGAGCCTGGTATTTTTTAGGATTGAAAAATGCGAAGCCTTTAGACTGCTTGCAGTCCCATGTATTTTGGTAAACGTGCATACTGATAGCAAATTAAGATAAAACTACTTTGGCGAACGTCTTATTACCGTACACGCGCGCCTTTATTCTTTGCATAATATGTAACGTTCAGCACAACATGACGGGACTAAGCGCCAACTCGCTAGTTATTTTGGTATTTTTAGGGTAATTATTTTCAAACCGAAAGGAATTTTTTTCGGGTGAAAACTTTTTATTCCTTGTTTTTTAGGGTATTTTGGGACTTTTTCGACGGTTTTCCCTTCCCTTTCGACATCGGACTGAGGTCTGTCAAACAGTGGAAATAGTTGCTATACCAGCGCTTATCTAAACAGTTCTTCCAATCTATATTTTCCGCTTTCCGCAAACAATGTTCAGTTCAGGTGCTCATGAAAAAGTTAATTTGGAGTTTTTTTGTGTATTTATGCTTTTTTCGTTCTTTTTCACATCAGATACGCTCGTTCCTTCAACCGCCAATGCAAGGGATTGTTCTGCAGACGTATGGAGTTGGTAATGCTCCTAGTAACCGCGAGGACATTATCAATGAGCTCAAGAGGGCTACAGAAAGGGAGGTGTTGGTTGTGAACTGTACACAGTGCGTACATGGACCAGTTGAGGACACTTACGAAACTGGAAAGGTAACTTGTAATACAGTGAATCCCCGATATAACGATATGCCAAGGGAGCAGTAAATTTTTGTAGTTATATTGGGGTATCCCTATGTCACGTTGCAAAAAGTATTGCTTTTTGAGTTTTTAATTTTGTTGGAGCACGCAGTGACCTTTGTTGTAAGTTCTTTGATTGCAAGTGATAAAGGAAAGCGTGACTTGCAAATTAGCAGCTTTTTCGACTCTTCCCTTGTGGAGTAAGGACCCTCCCGCTTGGCTGAGGCTAAACGGTTGATGTTGGCCTTTTGGTTAACAGAAACTGCGGCCGAAACCAAAGCCGGGCTGGTTGGTTTCCCCCTAATGTATAAACCCTTACTGAGAAATAATCTAAGAAAGCCCAAAGCACGTTGCTACACCAATATCGAAACTCGTTCCCGATACAGCGATATGGCTGTGAAAATACTAAAATAGCCAAAAATATTGTTGTATCGGGGTAAACTTAACATCGGCCTTGAGATACCAGCAACTTATATGTTTAATCACAAGAAGGCTAAAGAGGACCACGTTAAAAGACTAAGTGGATAAAGAGGCAGCTTAGAAATTATAAGCTTTGACAAGCGGTACAGCGGGGAAGCACTTAAGACTATGTACATCGAAAACAGAAGTAAATATCTAATACCATCTGCGGTGGAAGCAAAAGATTATTGGAGGGCACAGTGAAAAAATTAGTAGTTTGTTCAGTATTAGATCTAAAACTCCTATTCAAAAGTCATTGTAGATAGTCAAAAATTATTGAGGGGGGGGGGGGGGGGGGCTGCCCACTCCCCCGGTTCCGCCGCTCATGAATACATAATACTACATCAGCCTATTTTAATGAATGAACTGACATACGTTTATCTAAAGAACTTTTGAAAAGAAACTACAACAAAATTGATGGTCCCTTCTTTAGAAAGTCCTTTTCCTTTCCCACTGCGCCACGGCCTCATGGATGATAAATACGTAGAAAAAAGGTCATCCTATTTGATTTCGTTTGTTCGACTACCAGCTCAATGTTAATTATCAACTATAGACAGCATTAGGCAGTGTCCAGGCACTAAAAACGTCTTCATTTTTTCGGAAACCAAACTGTAATCGAAAAGTATACCAGTAGCGTGCGCACGGCCAAAAATGAGTGTGAAATTTGCAGGGATGCACAGGCCTTTGTACCCATTTGTTTCTTGGGGTTTTCGAGAGAGCTGAGAAGCTTCTAGTGTGAGCAAGGTATCTCCCGCATAGCTTTTTAGCTAAGGAATAAATTTTTTTTTCTCCAGGTACTTATCGACGCTGGTGTGATACCCGGCTCTGACATGACTCCAGAAGCTGCTCTGACGAAGTTGGCTTACGTGTTGGGGAAAGAAAACTTAACCTATCAGGAGAGGAAAGAGGTGATTTAATGTTACTCTTTCATCTGTTATCGGTTTTAAAGGAACCCTTTACTGTTTAACATTCTTGGTCTAAAATAATACTTTATTTAAAGTGCTTATGAAGTGAAAAATTTTATTACTTCAATGAATAGACCTTGCTAAGTGAGGAACAGCGGTGAAAACATTTTGCTAAAAACTTTCCTTGTTTTTTAGATATAAACGTTTAAAATTTTCATCTGATGACGTCATGAGTGGTTCCGACAAATTTGCATTTTTTCAAAAGCTGTTGTCAATCCGTTACACTTGGGTGTATTTTAACTAAAGATGGATTATTGATATAACCGAGGCAGATGGATCATTAGTCCAAGTCTGGCTCGATCTCACCCAAATTTTACGGATTGGCAGCAGATTTTACAAAAATGCAAATTTGTCGGAACCACTCGTGACGTCATCAGATGTAATTTTTAAATGTTGATATCTCGAGAAACAGGAATGATTTTGGCAAAACTTTTTTTCGCCATTATACCTCATTTAGCAAGGTCTATCCACTGAAGTATTAAAAAATTTCACTCCATAGGCACTTTAAGTCTTTGTTCATATTAGCATCTCAAGTTTGATAATCCTGTACATTATCTAACGCCAAGAAATAATTTAGATTCATCATATCCACGGTTTTAATTTGAAAAGTGTTATGTTTCAGTTGCAGTAACTATACAATAGCAATGAACGAGAGGGGGTCTGGCACTGCAGCAAAACACGTCACGTGTCAAAAGGGCGGCTTGCGGGAAACTCAAACCTTGGAAATGATTAACCTAGAATGGTATATTGTGGAGGTTTCCTGTAAACACCAAACCTCAGCTATACTTAGGGTTCTTGCTGTACACTATAAAAATTGTCAAGTAAACTTGTCAAGGAAAAATTGTGCGTGTTGACGGGACTTTAGTACACAAAAACACCCTAAGGAAATTCTGCCCGTATTATTCTTTCACGATACTTGGGATGTTGCTGTTTTCAGTTGATGAGGAGTAACTTGAGAGGCGAACTGACGGTAGCCAACACACAGGAACAGTTTTCACTGAAAGACAGCGAGTTTATCACCGCGGTGGCAGCATCTCTACGTACTAGCTCGTCAAAGGTTTGTGATCTTCGTTATCAGTAAGGCAAAATCCTTTCTCTAGCCAAATGGCCCATCAATCCGGCAATTATCTCCGGTTCCGTAGTGTTATAAGCCGACGAGAGTTTTTGACTCCCCCTGGACAGGACACTAATCCATCGCAGGTTAGCCCCCAGCAGAAGCTGATACTCATTTATACAGCTGAGTCGACTGGAACAAGTCAGGTTAGGTATTTGCTCAAGGACACAACACAGTGATTTGACCGGGATTTGAACTCACTACACGAGGATTACGAGTGAAACACGCTAGTTAACCGCTTGGCCAATGCGCCGCTGACTTCGTTGAGTGTTTGTACAAGTCTGTCATTTTGGTTTTATTTGTATGCAGTTCGAAAGAATAAGTGAACTCCGAGTCGTGGATGAAGCGCAGGATTGATAAGAAAGGGGCTGGGGTGGTGGTACTTCTAAAGATGATTTAAAATTGAAACTTTCAATTGAAATAAATTTGTAATCTCTATTGACCGTATGGTATAAATCGCGGCGATTTTAATATTCTTTCGTAAGCATTAAAATTAGCCCTACTATCTTCGTTCTTGAGCTAAACTTACAAAACTGAAGGAGAAATTACTGATTCACAAGTTAAAAGCTCAGATAAAATTCTGACTCACTGACGGGAATCGAACCCACAAGCCTCTGATTGCCGGTCAGATGCTTTATCCTTCAATTATATATCCAAGATTCACTCTACCATTAATTTCAAATATGGAGTTACTATCCAAAACGAGGCTAGTAGGGCCAGTTTGAATTTAGACAAAACAATAGAATCACCGCTATTATGAATATTGTAACACAGATTGTTTCATTTTTCATGGGTCTGGCTCAGTTTTTGGGTTTTTATTCTTAGACGAAACCTTTGTATTGGTTTAATGCCCTCTGAATGATCAACAGGAAATGAGATACATCAGGCAGGCATTGCTTCCAGTTCTCATGTGCTGTGCTGCGAGTGCAGCGGAAATTGGAACGCTGGAGCAACTCATGCACCAGGTATATTCTACTAATTCAACTACTACACCCACATTTATCATAACTGCAGCTACCACCACCAATATCACTGCCACTTACCACTGCTGCCGCTTCTACCACTGCCACCATCATCACCATCACTATCACTGCGAACATCACCAGCACCAACAGTACCACCACTATCATTGCAACCACGACCACCACCACCATTACAACCATCACTACCACCAGTCTTACCAGTACCTCCACAGCCACCAACAAAACCACCACTGTCACACCAGTACCACCACAAACACCAACACCACCACAACCGTATTCACCACCACTACCATTGCCACCATCACAACCCCTACCACAACCAGCGTTACCACCGCCACTACCACTACCACCATTACCAAAACCAGCACCACCACATCCAACAGCAACACTACGTATACTACCACTGCTACCACGATCACCACGATCACCACTACCACTGTCACCACCAAAGCCTCCAATTACTACAAACTAAGGACTCAAGGAGAAGATCCCAGAGATCAATCGAACGTTGTGGCTCAAATTTTCCTTCTACGATTGGTCTGCGTTCTAAAATTCGATTAGAGCTGTTTACATATGGTTTTGCATTGGTATATTATTAAGCTGTGTATAACTGGCTTTAACTAAAACATTGAGCCACTTAGGTTTTTTAAAGAAAAAAAGAGGCTGTTGCATATTCTGTCCTCTTTTGTTGTCCTCTTAACTTGTCATTGTTTCCGGGTAATAGAGAAGAACGGCTAGAGTCTGTTTAACGTGTTATAGTGACAGAATTTCTTTGTGCTGGGCCTGAACAGGATTGTTATTTTATTGCTTCTACCTTTTGGTATTGAACTTATATTTGTTTAAAGAACAAACGCATATAAAGTTTTGAAAAACCCTCTAAGTCAAACTTCTTATGCATGCTTTAAGGGTGGTAATCCAAACGGCTCTACAGACTACGATGGAAGAACCCCGCTGCACATTGCCTGTCTTGGGGGAAACCTTGAGGTTGTACGTTATCTCCTTCAAAATGGCGCGTCTGTACATGTGAGGGATCGCTTTGGGCGCAGCCCGCTTGACGATGCCATCAAGTTTAGACACAGGGAAGTTGTGAAGCTTCTAGTGCAGACTGGTGCGTACCTCGGTCAAACCACTGCTGAGAAGGCGGCCGAACTGTGTTGCCTCGCAGCGAAGAACCAAACAGATTATCTTTATACTTGGTTTCTTGGTGGAGCAGATATGAACGCGAGCGATTACGACGGCAGAACTCCACTGCACGTGGTAAGTATGTAATAGTGAGCTTAAGATACGACTGACGACGACGGCAGAAAATAATAGTGAATGAAACATGCCCCGTGCTGTCTACCTACACGCCGTTTACTCGGGGCCGTTCAAGTTTGGGTCCTTTTGGCGTCGTGTTCACACGGGGCTTTCGTAAGTGGTCTGGTTTGAAGCCAGCTATGTGTTCAAGTTTGGGACCTTAAAAAAGTAGGTCCCACTTTGGGATCGGTACAGTTAAAATTTATTCAAATCCACCGGGACCTTTCCGATTTCTGCAACGTTTGTACGGCATATAGGCCTGAGAACAAGCTTTTCGTTTTTTTGCTGGCTAATCAAAACAAAAGTGTTGTAATTTTGTCGAAGAAAAACCGTTTAAAGTAAAACAAAACCCAAAATAATTTTAGTAACTATAGGAATTTAAGAGGCAAACAATTTGGGAGTTAATGGATTTAGTTACTCAGAGGAACCAGCGTTGACCTTAGTGTCACTGGAACGAAGGCGAGATGTGTATCATTACAAAATATATGTCAAAGAGAATCAAAGCGCACAATTTAGATTAGCGTAATAGCAATTTATTTTTTTAAAGGCATGATCATAGGGAGATGCTCTTGTGCGCTTTACAATAAAAAGGTAACTTTGAAATGAAATCTAAAAGGATTTGTAGTGAAAATAACTGATTTAAAGCTGAAATTTACTTTTCGCTTCAAGTGTTGGACCCAAGTGTGTCAAAGTCTAAATTCAGTAGTTAACCTGTTAAAGTTGGCCTTTAGCAGCATGGTATGAAAATATATAAAAGTAAACGAGTGTACTTGATTGCTACTTAATGCTGCTTCTAAAAGATTTTAAAATCTTTGTAAAATCTGAGCATTCGCCGCTCTACGGCATCGTCAGAGAAAAATGCCGTAGAGCGGCGAAAGCGCATATTTTATAAATAGAGTTTTAAAATGTTTTAGAAGCATCATCAATCAGCGATCGCGTACACTCGCTTACTTTCATATATATCTAAGTTCAGTAAGTTATGTCTTTCTAAGTGAGAACTATTAGAGCTGCTTTCATGGGAATTAGTAAGTTTCCCAAAGGGTACAGTTATATTCAAAGGCTTGCTTTCAAAACTTGTCGAAGAAAAGGCAACAAAACTGACACTTTGCTTCTCTTTGTTGTCATTCCCAGGCTGCACCTTGATTGCATGCTGGGCTGCCCGTTTGGTCAGCACGTCATTAACCTGGGGCATGGGGCTGACTTCGAAAAGATCAACTAGTTACACAAATATTCATTGATTATTTTTTGCTCTTTTCTGTTTCAGGCTGTATGTCGAAACAACTACGACACAGTAAAGCTTCTTCTTGAATGCGGAGCTAATTCTTTAGCAAAAGACATCTTTGGACACACAGCCATCGATAACGCTAGATCAAACGGCCTCATGAGTATTGTGGCATTGCTGGATCAGTTCACGAACAGTGGCTGTACGCTAAACTTAAAGCAAATGATAAACAATTGATACCTAGGGTTTCACTATTGTAAGGAGGTGTAATACTTTTAGGCAAATACACGTGCCAGAGTTCTTCGGGCACAAAGATTATTGGTGGAGGGTAAAAATTTGGTCTGGCTACTAACTGTCAGATAATCCCTCGAGCTTCTCTGAATTTTTCTGATAGACAGGCAGCTTTTGGTCAATTGCTAGCTTTGTATTTTATATTCAGAAAAAGGAACCGTATTTTTAATTCAGAAAAAGGAACCGTTCTAAAGTTTGCAAATCAGGGCTGGTTCGTTCAAAGGCTTAGCCATATTAGCTTTGTATTTTGTATTTTTAGTTCAGAAAAACGAAACGTTCTAAAGCTGGCTTGTACAAAGGCTGGGTATAAACAGGGTTAAGCAAGAATTTAAGCCATAGTTTCTTCTCTAGGGAAAAGTTTACGATTCATTTTAAGTGCATAAGAAGTGAAAAATTTTATTTCTTCAGTGGATAGCTCTTGCCAAATGAGAAATAGCAGTGAATTTTGCCAGAATCTTTCCTGTTTCTTGAGGTACTGACGTTTAAAACTTTCATCCAATGACGTCAGAGTGGTTCCGATAAATTTGCATTTTTTAAAAATCTGCTGCCAATCCGTAACATTTGGATGAGTTTGAGCCAAAGCTGGGCTGTTGAAGTACCTCGAGTAGATGGATCATCAGTCCAAGTTTGGCTCAAACACATCCAAAGATTACGGTTTAGCGGCAGATTTTTAAGAAATGCAAATTTGTCGGAACCACTCATGACGTCATCAGTGGAAAAATCTCAAGAACCAAGAAAGATATTGGCAAAATCTTTTCACCGTTATTTCTCATTTAGCAAGGTCTGTGCACTGAAGAAATAAAGTTTTTTCACTTCATATGCGCTTTAAAACGTTCCCAGGCTCGGCTTCAGCCCAAATTAGTCTCAGTAAAATTGGTTAAGTATTTAACCCTGGCTCAGTGGTAATCGGCCACGGGGCCTAGGTTTCTAGGTTGTCAGGTCAGAGTTTATGTCCTCAAAAGTTACTAGGGTGTAAGTATTTCGATGTAGTGCCTCCCCAGCCTTAATGGGTCAAACAGGAAAACAGCGAAATATGCAGAGGAGTAAAACACGCGAACATCGGGTTCTTCGTCCATTTGTTAGTGTGCATGCTCGGCCATTTTCATTTTGAGGATGTTGTTTGGCTAGAACTCGTGTGGTTTATTTAATTTCAAGTATTTATTATTTGCGGTTAGCTGCTAAAAGTCTCGTAAAACAGAAAAAAAAAAGTTTTCCATTCGTACTAATCGTAGTCTTTAGCCTTTTATTTATTTATTAATTCAAAGTTGGCAATGTAATTGCTATTTTCTTGATGCATAGAAATTAAAGTAGGTGTGTTCAAAGTTAATAAATACGGACTGGTTAAGGAACTGTTGTTGTATGTCTTTGTTCGCCATTTTCTTTTGTTTTCTGGTCTTGACCCTGAACAAAACGTGCAGAAAGCACAAAACCTTTTTAAATGCAAATCAACAAAAAGCCAGTCAAAATATTCTCACTAACATCCGGAACAAAGAATGTGCAGGGTCACGGTTCGTTGAATGAACATAAAACGAAACATCTTTGTACATTCTTTGTATTTCCCTTTTGAGATTTGCCGGCTCTCCTAACCAGTCCGTGTATTAACTTTGGTATGTTTTGCAAATATTTAGTAAATCGTCATCGTTATAACATGGCAGTCGTACATTTTGGTCAAAGGGCAACTGACTTATTTGAATAAAATATTGCACTGTAAATGTTTGTTGTGTTTCTGTCTTTTTTTTAGCTTTGCTTCTTCGTGCTGACTGAGTTACAGGGAAAACTGGTTTTGCTTGTTTACTGTTCAAAATAATGATGTATTAGATTATGTTTATCATGTAAATTTATAGTAACAGTAATAATAACAATAATAATAATAATGATAACAATAATAATAATAATAATAGTAATAATACTATAATAAAACTTATTGTTTTTAGTGTCAAAACAACCATAACACTGAAAGTTTTTTTTCTAAGAATAATCTTGAAATAATAGTAAGAACGATAATGATAACAATAATAATTATGATAAAGTAGTGATGATAATAGTGTTAAGTTCTTAATCAATAGGGCGTTAGGCACTTTGTTTTGGGAGGGTGTTGGGGGGGGGGGTCAAAGTGGTCTGTCCGGTATTAGTTAGGGGCGCACTCGTGCGCACTGAAAAATAAGTTTTGAAAGACAAAAGTTTTTGTGTCGAATGTCCTGTTACGCGCCCTGTAGAACGCGTTCAGTACAACAAGGGAGAACTTGGCGCCGACCCGCTAGCTATCCGGCCAAAAATGTCTATTTCCAAATTTGTATTTTTAGGGTAATTTTTGTACCGAGAGGTATATCAAGTTAGGATAGAAACTCTTATAGCTTAAGTAATGGTCCGCCTAAGAACTAGGCAGCCTCCCATTGTTCTGCGGCATTTCGCTTTTCCCACGCCAGAATGTTAGAATTTTCATTCTGCGAACACATCAATTTGTATACAACATAGTTTTAAAGTAAAAAGCAGTAAAACTCTATTTTAA
>JAOBAT010084751.1:0-42173 GCA_026413305.1 Hydrozoanthus tunicans
CCAAAAAATTTCCTTCGAGCAGGATTCGAACCACCGTCCTAAGGATGACGGTTTTAGTTCTACAGTCCTCCGCTCTATCCGTACTATAATCCAGACAAAACTGGGACACACGAACACCGAACTTGACACTGATCAGTAAAATTTTAACCACTTGAACTCGAAAAATTATTAAAAGGGGATCCTAATGATAAGCCCCCAGGGTGGAGGAAAATAAAAAAATACATTAAGAGTCATGGCTTCTGAGAGAAGAGCTCCAAATTGATGGTTTTGTTTAAACAGCGCGTAACATATTTCCATCACTGAGCATGCGCCGTAATACTTAGTTTAAATTACGCTATCGGATTGTTTTAAAAATCTCAAACAAAAACATTTTTCTTTAGATGTTTTGAGATCTCACTTTCGTGACTTAGACTCAAGCAATCATTTGCCTCAGGTTCTGTGGGAACGTTGTAAATGTAAAAATTTACCTAAACTTTGTCTTCGAGTCCATGTTAGTATTTCGGAACACTCCTGCCATACATATTCTATGCAGAGCAAACGGAGATTGGCAAATTAAGCGCTTTGTAGATTTTAAACATGAGTTTAGTTTGGATGGTGTAGTCATGCATATACTTCACAGGCAGATAAAGTTGAGTTGTGCAAACATTCTGGACCACTTCGGGAAGGGAGCACTCTTCAGCTTTGATAACCAGAACGAGCTTATCCCACGCTTTAATGAAACAGGCCGAGTTGTAGGCTTTCTTTAACACTTTTTCCGTTGCAATAACTATTATTCTCTTAATGTTGTTGCTACACGGAGTAGCTAGCGAGCTTGTGGTTACCACAAAACGCCGCACCTCCAGTATCCCGCGAAGCCAGTCGCGCACAAATGCTCCCTCTCGTCTCCCGTGGTAGATATGAACTCTGAAATCCTCGGACACTTTGCAGGTGAAGAGCAAAATAAGTATCAGTCAATTCAAGGACACATGTACAGACAAACCACAAAGTAATGATTATTTCTAGAAAAAACCTGATCTTATCAGAATTTGGTCGGAAAAAAGAAAACTAGCGTATATCCTAGCGTATATCCGTATGTAAAGTTTGAAACTAGTTCCAATTATGTCACGTCCACGATTTTGTTTTACAGGTTTCGACAAGCTAAAGAAGAAAAATAAGGACTGCTCTAGTCTACTTCCCTGGCCCCATTTCCCCCTTTTTCTCCGATCCCCTTTCCTCACTCCCATTTTTAGCAGCCCCTCTTTCCCCAACCCTCTTCCCCTTCTTCCCTGACCAATTTTTCTCCCCCCTCGCTTTTTCACCGGCCACCTTTTCTACCCTCCCCTTCTCCTCCGATCCCCTTTCCTCCCTCTCATTTTCCCCAGTACCTCTTTCCCCAACCCTCTTACCCCTTTTCCCCTGACCATCCCCCCCATTTTTTCACCGGCCCCCTTTTCTACCCTCCTCTTCTTCTCCGATCCCCTTTCCTCCCTCTCATTTTTTCCCCAGCCCCTCTTTCCCCAATTGCAGCCGTCTTTCTCCTTTTCCCTGACCATTCCCCCCCTTTTTTCACCGGTCGCCTTTTCTACCCTCCACTTCTTCTCTGATCCCCTTTCCTCCCTCCCGTTTTTCCCAACCCCTCTTTCTCCAACCCTCCTTTTCCTTCATCCATGACCATTTTTTCTCTCCCCCCTTTTTTCACCGGCCCCCTTTTCTACCCTCCCCTTCTTCTCTGATCCCCTTTCCTACCACCCGTTTTTCCCAGCCCCTCTTTCTCCAACCCTCCTTTTCCTTCTTCCCTGACCATTTTTTCACCTCCCCCTCCCCCCCCCCCTTTTCACCAACCGCCTTTTCTACCCTCCCCTTCTTCTCCGGTACCCTGCCAGGTACTTACGCCATTCAGGGTCTCGTGGCTCCTTAAGGCAGGGAATTCTTGTTGGATATCGAGCACTGCTGCTGGGGCGGTGCTCTCTCATGTATCCTCTCCATCGCTCCATACTGCGCATTGTGTACAGGTCGTTCTCTCTGAGCCACTGCAGGTGAGCTGAGCGAACTCTCACGGACTTGTTATCGATTTGTGTTGAGGATCGGCCAAAATCTGAAATGATTTGACTCGAGAAATCAATAAGACATCATTTAGAAAACACGGCATGCAGCAAGCTGCTTCATTGACTTGACAAAGCAAAGATGAATAATTCTTGCTTTCACTTCAAGTTTACAGATATTTAACAAGCTTGTTCTTTTATCACGCAGTTTTGAAAATAACCTATTTGGCTAGAGTTTTATGAATGTCTCTTCAACAAAACGTTTCTGTGCGAAATAAGGGAACTAAAGCCTAAAAGGTATAGTGAGAAAAACAAGATATACTCTGGTTCAAGAACAGTTTGAATAAAAAGATCATGTTCTTACAACTACGTGAAGCCTGAACAAAACCGAGGAGGAGAACCATTATTAAAAAGATAACGCTTAGATAGTTTTTTCAAAACATTTTTGGAAGATTTTCATCTAATCGAGATTCCGTTGTGCATGCTGTTTCAAAGGTCCCGGCAAAGTGTTGGTAAAATTGCTTACATGCAAAAGAAGGAAGATATTGTTCAGTTGCTATGGTAACATTGGACACAGAAAATTATATATGAAGGACACTATATACAGACCTACCAGCTCACATGGTTTTGCCGTGTGCTACATGATTTTCAATTAAATCTCAAGTTCTCCCAATTTAGCGTCCATTTCACACGTTTTTGCAAAAAGTGAGAATATCAAAACTTAAATATTGTTCGTATATTTCATGTCATAAAATATTAAACAGTTAAATACAAATGAATGCTCTCTACTTTATAATTTCCAGCATTTCTTTGCTTCCTATTACGCCAATGGGACAAGTTTTCGAATATAATATCTTCGCTATAACTTCGCTCAGACCTCGCTCGACCTGCAGGCTTCAGTTTTATCTTATGATTTTTTAAAATAAAATCTGAAGCTTTTTTTTTGGGGGGGGGGGGAGGGGGGAAAAATAAGTTCTTAAGTTTTCAGGTCTTTCAAGGCTGGCAGATCTGCTTACAGAAATTTTTTATTTCAAACCTGTGCACTCCGGAGGGTACCCTCTCGATGCTGGACTTCGACACAGGCGGCCTTTCTCTTTCTGAGTTGGCGGGCTCCATAAATCCTCACTGTATGAACTCGACGCTACACTTGAGTCCTTTGTATCCGAGGCAGAGCCACATTCGCGTGGCGAGTTGGTTCGTCTGGACATTCTGACGACTGAATCTGTTTGTTGGTTACTTATGCCAGCAGGGTTTTCACGACCAAGTCGTGATGCTCACGTCCATTGTTTTCATTTTTGTTCTCTGGACTGGAGTAGATTTGATGAAGGCAAGGAAACTGGAGTCCCTAACGTAGAAAACATAAACAGTCACGTCTTTCGCATAACAACAAAATAGACTTCAAATAAAACTTATTACATTAAGACTCATTTTAAACTAGAGACGTTTGTACCGCCGTTACCGACGATAAGTGTTGACACTACCGTTTTTAGTATAAAAAATATCAAACGACATTATGTTAAAAGTATAAGAACATAAACGGTCTTTTAAGTGTGCAACAAAAAATGTTGCTACCTAAAATGTAAAAAACGAGATCTAGCGACAAGTGTTACCCTTTTTGACTGCTTGGGATCGATTCCGAAAGAGAATGTTTTGGTTTTTAAAAGGTTTGAATCTCAAATATCTCGCTCAGCGTCATGGCTTTGTGCCGTCATTATGATGATATTCGGGAAGACTTGGAAGATAATTATTTCGTCAAACTCGCATACAGCCTTTAATTAACGAACGACCATCTCCTTATATTCTTATTATACATGTCATAAAACTTTATTGAACTTAGTTCTTAGTTTGTTTTCATTAAGCAAATGGGACTATAGTTCTCGAAAGAACGCAGTAAATAAAATATAAATGGTATAAAAAAGTTTTTGGTTGACTAAACGTTTCCACTAACTTGTCAATCAGATGGATAAAATATAAAGTAGCAGTAAATAACGCGTTTGTACAGCTAAAGATGTAGTTAATCTTGTAACTCCCGAGGGGAAAAGAGACAAAACTTGCAGTTTTAATTTATGAGAGAAGCTTCAAGGATGGGACTTAAGCCGGACCGAGAAGAGACAGGATTCTCAACTTTCCAGGTAAACGTGTGATTAGGAATCGAGGAATAGATGTCGGGCAGGTTCAGAAAGTTTAGATAAGTTATGTGTTTATATAGATGCGTACTTCTAGATTCCGTTGTGACTAACCAGTTTACGTATATACATGTTGGTTAACAATCACGTGTGCCTTGGTACACAACGTGAAAACAATGTTTGCTTTCGTCTTAGTTGTTAAAAGGAGATTTCATTTTCTTTGCTATCCATAATACATTTAGTTTATACTGGCTATTTGTGTAATTAAGAATGGAGGGTGGCGTTGTTGATATGTTCTTACAAAAAGGCTCTTTCCAAAAATAAAGTACTTCAGAATTGACTTGTGACGAACTTGTGTTAAAAATTTGCTAAACTCAAAATAAGGGAAAGTTACTTTGTGGTAATGATGCAAATAAACTTTAGGATGATATCTTCATTAACTTCTGTTACGCATAAACTAATGTTTTTCATTAGAATGAAATTTGACAGTAATCAAGACAAGTTATGTTTCCATGACAGCGACAAAGTTTATCAGACTTTGAAAACCTGTGGGCGTACAGCTTCTACTAATTAGTTTTATACTGTGCTGAACGAAAAATGGGTCAAAAATGATCTAAGTAAACTAAAAGGTTCACTCAAAATTTTTCTGTGGTGTTGTATGAAAACAATTTTTTTTGCCTCTATTATTGACAGCATTCAATATGGTTTCTAGTTCAGCGCTTTTGAATTTTCTCAACTTCAAATGTTTTTCCCTTTTTCACATAAAACGTCAACAAAAACTCAGTTTTTGCAGGTTCCTCTTCTAATCAAGATAAGATGTACATACTAATGTAACATAACTATTTTCTCGCCAATACAGATCTCTCTATATGTTACCAGATTAAAGCCTTGTCGCTGTCGCTGAAGATGACTGTACTAGCTCGAGCTAAATCCACTTGAAGGCTCATCAACAAAACTGTGACAAAATCAGTTATCCTTTCTTTGCTGCTTTGGATGATTTTTGCTGTCGTCACGGTATATACACAAGTTTTATCGGTGTAGTTTTTTGCCTTTCAGTTACAGCTGAAAAAGTTTATGGAAAAAAGAGTAAAATTTAAACTATGATATTATTCTTGGTTTAGAAAACGGTTTGATTCTGTTGTTTTAGATAGTTCAATAGAATATCATCAAAACTACTTCATAATTAATCAAAGACGTCCTTCCATTGTTTTTGTGTAGTATTTCACATAAATATTTGAAAACTAACAACAGTTGTGGTGAATTGAAGGCTTGTATTTACACTGTAGCTATTTCTTAATTGTTGATACCGGTCTCGGCATTTGGAGTTATCTTTGATTAAAGACTTGGATGTTTATTATCTAATTACACAAACTAATTAAATGTTTCTCTACAGATGTCAGGCATGATCAGTATTTATGTAAACTTTTGAGCAACCAATATACGGTCGTCAGTTTGACGAGAATTTCGGAAAGGATTATCTTAGTTTATGTATGAAATTTTGAGCAACCAACACACGGCCCGACGTCGACATGACAAGAATACCGTTATTACTATCTTGAAACATTATTTCAAAAACATAAGTACATGTTACTATCTCTTTACTTCGCGCGGGCAAATATATATACTAAAAATATAATGAAATCGAATTCGTAAGACCTTCGTAACACTATTTATAACGAAATATGACAAGCTAATAAATAATTAAACTAGTTTCTTTAAAATATCGGATATAGTTTTAAGTGTTTTTGCAATGTTTACGTTTAGAGTATTGGATATAATGAGTTTCTTTATGTTATATATACTAGTTATGCAATGTTTTCGAGTGGGATACTGTGGAATATGCCACGCGTCACTTGTATTTTCCGTATACACACAAGCCTTTAGGCGAGTGTGTATACGAAGAAAATACAAGTGACGGGTGGCATTTTCCACGGTATTCCACGAGAAGGCAGCATTGCATAACTAACTTATCCCATTTCTTGAAAAATACAAAATATGCATTATAATGTTATGACAGGGGTTAATGACAGGGGCAAACTTTTGTAGCTCTTCAGCGGCCATGATTGCTGCGAAAACTACAGTCAGAAAAAAATGCTCACTGCGTAGCAAAGTTTTGGCGTCATTTTTTGACGCGCGCACAAATTTTCCCGCCATTTCTGAATTTTATTGGTGCGTGCATGCAGTAAGTCATTGCGGGAAGGATGAGTGGAATATTACCCGTTGAGTACCGCAGAATATGCAACGGCAACTCTTGCCTCTGATTGGCTGTATTTTCCAAGGCATGGGATAGATATAACTATCATTATATTATTAATATTGTCAGTATCTTTGTTATGATTATCTGAAGTACCATCGTTACGTTAGTATGCAAACTAGCTGTTGAGGCTGTTCAAGCACACTGTAAGCCTGTATAAAACATATAAAGAAATACTCCAAGTTCAAAATATGTTGGTACATACATTGGGCAAGCAAGTTTAAATAAGAAAGAATTCAAAATAGATCTAAAAGAAGCCTAGAAAAATAATGTACCTGAAACTACTTATTATATATGTGATCATGGCTTTGTTATTTACATGCTATTTACAAAAATAATTCAGTTATACTATTGCTGTAGGCTGTGTAACTTAAAACTTAGCGATGTTAAAACGAATTAAAATCGGTCCAAAAAATTAATTGCTTCAGACATATATCAGTCTGGGTTTCCAAAAAATAGTTCTGCTAAACTGTTCAACATAAATCTTTCCCCCATCTATTCTAAACAGGCTAGCCCCTCATCTAGTTCAAGCACACCTCTGCTCTTCATCTATTCAACGGTGCCCGGATGAAGAAACAAGTTAAGTGTGCCCTATAGTATTAACGTCAGCGAACCTCTCACACCCATAAACAGCTATAATAACTTAGTATCGAGTTTCTCTTTGACTTCCGTTTTGCGACGAATCTTTTTTCTTCGAGTAACTTCTCTACAACTACCCTTACAACATGTCGGTTGCAGCTCAAAAACTTCACCATGTTGTCTCTACAGGGACAGTTCTCTCGATCCTCGCTGTGTCTCTTTACTGTGTTGGTTTTATACGGACCGAACTGAAGCTTCAAGAACAGAACAGTAGAATCAAGAAGCTGGAAACTTTCATTGCGGCTAAAGGTTACATGCAGTCAGGATCCGGAGAAAGTAAGACATCATTAATAATAAGGATTGATACTACAAGAATGTTACTTTAATTGTAAAAATCAGAAATCGTTTCTGTTTGGCAAATACCTTGTTGACTTAATCAACAGGCTAGTAGAGTTGTGACAGACTTAATGTAGGTTATGTTGATCTGACAGTTTGAAATACTTCATTATAACACGTAGCCCGAGAAAAAGAAAGCATTGTTCAATAAGTTCAAGTTTTTGACCAAGAAACGAGTTTTGAACTTCTACAACAATATTTTGACTTTATTTCAAGTCATAGTCATTTTGAAAACTATTTACAAGCGCAGTCAGTATTTATATTTGCGTCTCAGAATAGCTTTAGGTCTCTATAGGCTTTTAGGCCTTCGCTATCGTTTACTGTAGGTTTAGAATTCTTTATGTGGTAAGCCTCGAGGAATTGCAATCTCGACCAGTTGTCACTCGAATCAATAGGAGAAGGTATGTTCTTTCAAGTTGAAAGTAAGACAACAAAGATACAATCCCCATCGTTTGGCTTAAATTATCTTATGCAGGTAAAATGGGGTGAAAATCTATCCCATAAACTAATTAAAAAGTTAAATAGGGGCTTTACAAACAAGGTCAAGTTTGTAGTCAGATATACGACGTTATAATAACAATTTATCACAATACTGCTCCAACAAGGATTCTATTCCTACACTCCAAAAGTCTATGGTGGTCTATAGATTTAGTTGTCCTGGGTGTTCAAGGCTCGTTTCTTGATCCAAAACTTGGATTTATTTCACGATGTTTTCTTTTCTCGAGCTAGTTGTTATAATGATGTAGTGTAGGTCAGAACTCAGTATTCTTATACAGAAATAGAAAAAGAGCGCGCGCGCTCTGTTCAGTAATAGAAACACGCGTGAACATTTCAGTTCAGTTTTAGAAGTGCTTAGAAAAATGAGCCGCCGGTGAGTTTTTCTTGCACTTCTTGAGTGAAATAAAAATTCAGAAGCGTTTCTTTCAATGAACAGAGCAAGTAAGCAAGGTTTATATTTCTTTATAAAATAAAGCACACAAACAGCCTACACACTTTATTCATCTTAAGAGTGCATCACCACAGCCAATCAGAACGCTCGTTATATTTCCTTTATTTTATAAAACCAAATATAGCTTGCACTTTGTGAGTCTACTTTGCTCTAAAGCAGAACGACGTGTGGCATCAAGATTTTATAGAGCTAGAATTCTTACAAAACGTCATCTTTTTTACTTTCCGAATAGGTTAAAACAGCATCCCCTGTAATTGAAAATCCCATTTATTCCCCGTTTTCCATTTCAACTAACTTCAACTAGATTTTGTTGATGCTTCGCCCCACCAAAGAGCCCCAAGAGATGTAAGCAGCACGCCAAGCTTGTTGCACGTTCAGGCAGTGATCCAAAAGTACTGTACAGCTAGATACCAGGTGTGCCCGCCAAGTCCGCCAGGCCCTCCAGGGAAGCCTGGGCCGAGAGGTCATCGTGGTGATAGAGGACTAACGGGAAAGTCAGGTCCGCGAGGGATTATGGGATTGCAAGGCCCAAGATGAGAACCGGGCTCACCAGGTTTACAAGGGATTAAAGGAAACATTGGTAAACCTGGACCGCAAGGGTTGCCGGGACCAAAAGGCACGAAAGGGGAACCAGGCCAAATGGCCTCCGCTCCACGTTTAATGATTTCTCCTCTTGCCGTTACAGTAAACGAAACAAGTCCTGCTACATTCTATTGTTCAGCAACAGGGAGTCCCCAACCTACGATTGTGTGGACAAAGGTCAACGGGCCCCTGCCAAGCCATGGGACACAAGCGAGTTCGTCTGGACGATTGAGAATTACCAAAGTGCGATTTGAAGACAGGGGTACATACCAGTGCACAGCGCAAAGCATCTTGGGAGTAGCTCAGGGTCGCAGCTCCCTGATGGTCAACAGTAAGTTGCTTTTTTGTTGTAGATTTGAACAACTCGAGTGTTTTCGTATCTAATTTCAATTTCAATTTTCCGCTACTAAGGGAAAAGGTCGAAACAACGGTACTTTCAAGGAACCCAATTTAGGGGGTGGGGTATTATTTGCCGCCACCCACCACCTTTTTTCAAAATTGCTGAATTTCTGGAGCAAATGTCATGTTCAACAAAATAGATATTGATAAAGTGCTTGCACCAACGCCTTCTTTATGGAGAGAGGAGTCCTTAATACAATAACAACCAATACCCTAAATCAGGTTTTGAGAAATCGAGCTCTGAAAATGTGGGGAGGGGTGGGCTCCTTAAAAATACCATTGTTTTGACTTCTTCCCTTACAGCTAAAAACTAAACTTAAATTGTTTCTAATCTCTAAACACCCTTAGAATGATAGGCAAAGCAAATACCTAAACACTGTACTGTCGAACTCAAGTAACTCTAATTACCAAGAGAAGTTGAGCTCGAATTTATGGGTCTCGAGTTGTAGGGGTTAGAGTTACAGTGAATACGTGAGGCAAATCTAAGGGGAGAATAATTTTTGCTTCGAGTTAGCGGGGAATTCGAGCTGTAATGAGTTCGAATTATCGAGGTTCAACAGTAGTTTGAAACTAGATAAACAAACACTGACAATTACAACGAGGTGTTTCATTCAGTGTGGATGAGGTTGGTAGGTTTGTAAGCAAGTGAGTTCAGATTTAACAATTAAAAACTAAAAGACATTCTCCTTACGTTTTATGAAAGAGTTTCTCTCGCGCGTAGTTTAGTTTGATAGATGTTGCTATCAGTGCTCCTGAACGCTATTTCTTTTTATTTGAATTTCATAAACTTTAAAAACACAGCAGTAAAGTGGAACTTCAGATAGACAAAAACTAAGCTACGAAAATAGACAAACGTAACAAAAACGTTTCTGACCCAAGGCTAGTTTGTACCACTTATCTTTCAACATTTAAAAATGACAAATAAAGAAATGAAAATGAAAAATGAAACATTTAATGGCAGCCTGATAAGTCTGTTTAGCTGTTAAATCTTCCTGGAACAATCGTTATTATAGTATAAGACGATTTATTATCGTTTTTCAAATAGCTCGTCCAAGTGTTTCTTTGTCGCCTCGCTTGGTTTACTTGGAAGGAAATAAAACTTCTTCTCTTCCGAAGTGTCACGTGACCGGTCATCCTGTTCCATCAGTCACGTGGTCAAGACTACCCAATCGGCTTCCAGCTGACCGGACAGTTATCAGTTACGGACAGCTGCGTTTGCGGAGGGTGCAATTTAGTGACTCCGGACTCTACACTTGTCGCGCCTCAAATCTCCTGGGAACAAAAGCCGCCCACATTCAGGTGGCTGTAGTTTTTCCTCCGGAATTCGTTACCAAGCCTCCTTCCTCCCTCACGGCTCGGGTTGGCCAAGACTTGAAAATACCTTGCGTCGTTAAGGGCAAACCTCAGCCCTTCGTTGCCTGGCAGAGGGAAGGTCGCGCGCTCCCCGTAGGTCGTGCTCAAGTACGTAACGGAAGCCTCCTTCTGAAAAAAATTTTGTCTGACGACGCTGGACAATATTACTGCGTGGCTTCCACCGTTTTGAACCTGAAGTTAAAAGCTGAAGTTCAGCTCAGAGGTTTGTTTGATCATTTCCTCAAATATTTTCTATAAAACAGAAAGGTAGAACTTTCTGGATGACAAGTCTAGAACTTCATTTCAACCAACATAGTATTGATGAAAATGTTCAATTTGAAAGATTTTAAGTTTATTTAACAAACACGGTAGCTGTGCTTAACTTTTTCGTAAAATGTATCGTATGGATTCCTCACACTATGTGTAATGAGTTTGTATTCGTTGTGTGTAAGGATTAGTAAAATTGTGATGCGCGTGTTATCAACCTTTTACGAAAACCAATGTGTTCTGGGCGTCGAGAAGCCAGTGCATCATCACAAACATTAACAACATCACCGAAAATACCATCACATCTTCAAAATAATATTCTTCCGGTGATTTAAAATAGGCCGTTTGTTCTACCTCTCTCTATACATCAATTTCTAGCACAGGGTCGTAGCAAGCCTTGGAAAAACTGGGGGCACAACTGAGCGCACAAGGTGCCATTCTTCTAGGGGGTTCGGGGGCATGCTCCCTGGGGAAATTTTGAAAATAGATTGTTTCAAAACGTATTTCCTAGGTTTCAAAGACCGTTTGAAGCAAAGTCAGAGTATCTAAAACTTATTAACAATATTTTCTGTTTTCTCAGACTTTGCATGGGTAGTTTGAAGAGTGAGTGTAAAGTGAATATCAAACAAAACAGCAAACGCTACGAGAAAATGATTTAGGCCTCGAGTGTCGTGTACAATTGTATCGAACGCAATCACTGATGTGCCCTTCAGGGTAAAAGCTTGGCGCACCTCGACCCCTAAGTCACTTGACCACAAAACTGTTTGATTATTCAAGTCGTTATGCTTGCATAAGCTTCTTTTAATACTGGAGCATCCCGTTTTCAGACATTAACTCTCAAAAAATCACCATCTCAAAATAGAAAAATAATACTGTTGTACGAGAGTATTTCGTGAGAGTTTTCGACATCGTCTCCGGTTAAACGTGATTTAAGATTGAATCATTAAAAATGCATGTTTACCCAATAATAAACCAAAAACGATTCATTACAAAATACAAACAAATTATTTTGAAAACGTCTTTGGGCATCTAGAAGGACTACTGATCTGGAATACTGTTTTTTGTCTGAAAGCCCTCTTTTCCCTCAGTAACCCGTCGGGAGTTGGTGAAAGTGTAAAATTGGACTGATAGACAAGTCACTTATGCTTGGTAACTACTAGTTTCTCTGAAGCAGTAAGTAGTCACAAAAGCTGGAGAAAAAAAACTGGTGGGGCACGTGCCCCCCGGCCCCACCCCTTGCTACGGCCCTGCAGGAATAACTCGTCTTTCACACTGCTCTTCACTATGTTTCTCTTGTGTTACCGCATATCCTTCAATCTGCGTACACCAAATTTTGTCACGTCGTTTATCTAGCTGTCAAATAAACTTTTTCTCATTCTTGGATTGATTTAATTTACCTTTGAAGAAACTCAGTCACTTTTTACTGCTTTGTGTTCATAAAATATTTTGTTAAAGTTCTTATGGTTCTCGAGATATTAACACTTTTTTTCAGCTATTCTTTATTTAGCAAGGTCTATCCAATGATGAAATAAATCTTTCATTTCCTATGCATTTTAAGAAATGAATCAAGCAGTGAAGTTGCAGCAAACAATTCGAGACTTCTAACATTGTAATGTTATTTTTTTTAAAGTTTTGCCAAAGAAATGTTCCAACGCTTCTTCATTGGGAGCAGCAGTACGCGGAGCTCTGCCTGACTCGAGCTTCACTGCCTCATCAACCTATGCGAACAGATGACACCCCCAGAATGGAAGACTGAACCACGTGGGGCACTGTTGGGTCCCAGGTAGCAATCTCCAAAAAGACCCAAACCAGTTCCTCCAGGTTGACCTTGGCTCGGTCTCTACTGTTTGTGCCGTGGCGACACAGGGATCCCACTACTCCAACGAGTACGTGAAGACTTACAAACTGCGAATGTCTCTTGATGGCCTTAAATGGAACACTTACCAAGATCGTGGAACTGACAAGGTAAACGGAGCCTTTTTAACGCTTTTTTACTTATGCTGAATGCAACCAAATATCTTGATCGGGATTCCCCTTTTTTAATACTTGTTTTTAATCTCTTTGTTGGTGAATCGAATTTTCTGAGCATGCGCAGTAGTAATTAGTGTTTTTCTTGACTTATTCAAATGGCGTTAAACTAGGGTGGTCCGAGGGCATGCACACCTGGAAAATTTTTAAGAGCTGCATTTCTAAAATCATAAAATCCTTCCGTGCCAACGCTAGAAACTGTCTTCCCTTGAAGAAAAAAGAAAGGTTTTAGCGGATTGGCAAACGTACTCATGATGAGGCATACAAGCTGCAATGCAAGCCAATCGTTATGAACCGTTATGAAATGCCTTGTCGTAGGATCAATAGAGATCTTTCAGCCAAACTGTAAAGCCAGAAAAAGTGAAAATACAAGGTTGAATACTGCGAGATGTTAAACATGTCAGTGAAAAGACGCGATTAGAAGATCGAACAAAGCCGAACAGAACTTGCAGTGCCAGACAGCTGTTTTGTCCTTTTTGGGACTCGTCAGTGACACGTAGCGATGTGAATAGATACACCGGAACGAATTCTAGTTTATCTGTTACGCTCAAACGCTGTAACTCAATCCTCAACTGACGAAACAGCTGGGGACTGGGACGTTTTTTATTATCTAAGTCTTTTCGGGTTTTGGGCGAGTATTAACCACACAGCATTCATTACAAAAGCAATTTTCACAGGTGCTTCTTTTATTGAGTATAATTAAAACAATATAATTATATTTTTCATTACTATTCTTTTCCCTGTCAAATGACATCAAGGTTCTCAATTTTATAGTCGAAAGGCTGGAAAGGTCGATAGTTGCATGGGTACAAAAAAAGTTCTTTTCCCTATAAACTTGTATAGTTTAAAGCATACATTGATTTATTACAGCCGAGTAAGTGAGCGAACCAATATCCACCTAGCTAATGGATGACGTCAAAAAAGGAGGGAGCCACACGTGTTTTCATATTTATTCATTTATTCAAATTATTTAAACAGAAACTCCTGTTCAGTAAGCTGGTTTAAATGGAGATCTGTACAGAATGATATGAATAAATTATAAACTATAAAAGTGAAAAAAAAAAAAAAAAAGAAACCTATCAAATGCTTCATAAGAGTGAAAATCAACTGAGGTGATGTTGATGTTGCTTGACTTTTAGTTAAAAATTAGTAAGAGACTGATCATGGCGTGAGTTACGAGGAAGAGTGTTCCAGGATTTTGCGGCATTGTATTTAAAAGATGTTTGAAATTTAGTTGTCTTGGCAAGTGGCAGACGGATAAGGTCTTAACCTCTTAACAATTAACCCCTGATAATGAACTAAGTGGTGTTAACTCAAATGTAAAAGCTAGTTACTGTACCTGTACAAGATTGTCTGAAGCAGACTTAAAGTATGCAACCATTCCTTTGAGATTTGAGTAACTGAAAGCTGGGTTGATCAACTTGCGCATCTGAGCATGCTCCGGTCCATTGGCTGTCAACAAACTGTTTCCTAGGCTTGGTATAAACTCTTTGAATATTGTGGGCCTGTTGTACTTCTTCGCATCTGTGACCAGTAACTGCTTGCATAAACTTGGCTCAGTCACCATAACTCTAGTAACTAGAGAAAACTGATCATTTAACTGGTTTGAACATATGGGCAGCTGAACTGGGAGGGGGGGGGGTTATTTGGCCCCCCCAATAATTTGGTTGCCCCCCCCCAAAAAAAACTTTTTGTTAGCTGCAATAACTTTTGAAGAAGAGTTTCAGATCTTTTGCCTCCGCTGCAGATTTTGAAGTATAAGTTTAAGCATTCAAAGCAATTATATATTGAGCAACAGCAAGCAAAGATCAAAGGAAAATTTGGCCTATGGTCTCCAAAAATTAATATATTGCTATCATATATGATATTTCAATTCATTGATCAATAGAACAGAGCTAGCCACAAGAAAAATGTTATCTTGCGCTCCCCCAGTTTTGGGTTTTAAAAGAGATTACAGCTGTCACAAAACTATTTATTTAAAAAATAAGCATATTTGTTTGGGTCACATCTCTGAACGAATTTTCTTTGTGATCAGTGGATTAGAATTATAATATTGTTTCACAAAAATTTTTCAGCATCTCATGATTTTTGGGAAAACTGCTAAACTGAAAACTATCAAGAAGACAATACAGCATTTATTTGTAATATTGTTTACTTCTCAAGTTTTCTCAATGAATCATTACTCATTATTCAAGTCTTGTATTTTTCCGGTAAGATAACACTATGATGCAAATTTTGTTCTAAAATTTCTGGGTCATGTGTTTGTTTTTTTTTTGGGGGGGGATTGCAATATGAAACTTACTGGTGGACCCCCTCCCCCCATCAGCTTGACTTTGAAGACCCCCCCCCTCCCTCCTCCGGATTTGTTCCATATCAATCATTTTCAAACCACGTGCAAAATGACGCAAAAATTGTTTAAAGTGTGTTTACTATGTGGATTTGCAGATAATATTATCATGTAAACAACTTTCAAAATAGTTTAAATATCAACCTCATTTTTGCCGAAACAAACTATTGAACTATTCGGTGCTTCTGTGTGTACCTCTGCTGGGGTAAAACAAAGTTCATGTTCGGTTAAAAAAGGTCCTTGTCACAATCGTCGAAATTTATTAAAGCGCGGGTACTATTTCACCGACTCAAGTTTTTGCAAACGCACTGCCCAGCCAATTGGCTTATAAACCTAAGTTGTTTTGAAAAAGTGTTTCAAAGCAAGCTTCATTAATTAAGTAAATAATAGGCGAGGAAGTACATATTTCAGTTGTTCTCAAATGTGCGTGAGCAAAATTTCTTTTCTTTCGTGACCTGACTAAAACTGCATGCAGAACGAATTAATTAACTAAAACATAAAGCGACCAAAACACGCAAACGTCAAACCAACATGATAATTAATGCACAATATCAGCCAAAAATCAGTATTCACACCTGGTCCTGGATGAAATGTGAAAATCCCTCCATATTCCTCTGCCCAACGAACAAGATCATCTGCGAAGAAATCTTCCTTTAGGTCGAAGGCGTTTCCGAGAAGAGGCAATCCGGTCGGTCCCGGGATTCTACATAACGGTGACAGCCACTTTGATACTAAACTTTTAACAACAAGTGCAAGTATACCAGTAAAAACTGCGCCAGTAACAACTTTCCACGTCAACCATTGAGACAAAAACGGTACAACACCAAGAGTCAAGTCTAAACCCGCCATTTTATAAAAAGTACCTGGTACTGAGGTCCCATGAGATATTTTGTTAGCGGATGACGTCACCGGAGTTGCACGTGCAAGTTTTCAAATATTTTCAAAACCTTTTCAAATTAGGGGCTAAAACAACTGGTAATTTAGAGCGCTGCAAGTAAGGTTAAGAGCTAAGTTATTATTTTGGCATGATTTGTACGAGAACGGGGAGCCACCATTTACAGTTTCGGAAGGTCCGACGGTATCAAAAAACAGTCTTTGCATCGTCTAAACCTGGGACGGGGCCGAAGAAACGCACCGCCCGGGAAATCCTTACGCTGTATAATGTGTCTGCGGCGAGTATTAAAATTTATACTATTAAATCTATCATTTTAGATCAAACTAAAAGACCGATATTTTTTCTCTTCTCCGTAAGTAGTTTTGATTTAGATGATTAGATGGCATTATCAGTTTTTATTCTTTTTTATGGATAAATAGTTTTATGGTAAGTCTTGCAGCATCAGTAAGAATGTATCGTAATAGATTTCAGTTTTGTGTCGCGAAAAAGACGAATGGATTTTTTCAGGTATTGCATTTTTCTTCAAAAACAATAAACAGTATTAACATAAGTGTTATTTATTTATTTTATTATCTACTGGGTATTTCAAAAAATTAGTTTTGTTTGGGTAGTTAAACTCTGCGGTTGTGATACAATACATGCATATGACTCTAGCTACTTCTAGCTCTCTGCCTAGACATAACTTTGAGTCGTAGTCTGAATAATTTGCATGTAGCTCGTTCAATAAGTTTGTCTTTTGCAGTAAATTTTAATTTAATATGCTGTTTTTCAATCTTTCAAACGACATTTATTTTTTATTAGCTTTTTTTCATGAAAAAGAAAAAAATCGAGCTGTCATAAATGATGCTGGTCAGCGGACTCTCTCATCCACAGCAACCAGATTGACATAAATTACTGCACATAAACAATTCCCCGCTTGTCTTCATGTCAAAGAAACGGCAAATATAGAGTGAAGTATGTTCGATAAGAGTGAAATGAGTTGTTCATTGTGCTACAGTAACTACGGGACTGGGTTTCCTCAAAGAATCCCACGTGTTCTCGGCTGTGGCCACACATTTTGTACTGGTAAGTCTTGAGCGCATGAACTTGTGAAACTGGCATATAAGACCGCTTGAATGAACTTTTGCACTCGTTTGTTGCGTTCATTTAGAAGAGTTTCGTTTAGTTTTAAAAATTCAAACAATAAAACAGCCTTTACATAAGTTCTACACTATATTTTGGTCGCTGTTTTCAACCTTATTCGGTTGTTCATAAGTTGAGTCTGTCGAAGAATGTTTTATGTTCTGCATATCTGACAGGTCGAGTTCTCTAGTTTCCTGAGCAACTGACAACTGAGGCGTTTTGATTACCGCTTTTAGAATTGAAGACAATCATATTTATGTTAAAAAGTTGAACGCCGTAAGTACTGATAAAGTTAAAGTAACTGATTGGAAGTCTGTCTAAATTTCTGAAACTGAAAGTATTGGAATGCCGAGTTCAGTTTAGTTTTTAAACGACGCAATGACATGATTGGTATTCATAAACCATTCAGGCCCTAGTTTGTCTTATTTGAGTTTCCTCTGCTAAAATAAACAGAAGTCGAAAAAAAACTAACTTTGCGCGGTAATTGTTTTCGAAGCGAAACCCTGTTGGGCGTGTAACGTCATGGTGAAAGGCGCTCCGCGTGAAAACTTTTTAAACTTTAAGTTTAATTTGAATGAAATGTTTAAAGATATTGTTTTATTTCTTATTTTCCGATATAACCCCGACGTTAATTGTATCATCAGGAACTTAGCGTACAAAGCTTTGCTAATTGGCGTTTGTTTTATAAACATTTTTAGTTTTTTTTTTGTTTGCAGAAAAGTTCATTTATTTTGAAAACTACAGTCGAGTTAGTTACATACTGAAATTCGGAAAATGTATGCATATAAAATAAAGTAGTTTGTTTGATGGGAATTATTGTAAACAACTTTATACAGTATTCTACGGCTACGTTTTTTGAAAATTGTGGATGTCTTAGACTCTGATTATGAACTTTCATGCTCAAATTTATTATTCCCTGCTTAGAATGTTTGACAAAGCTGAAGGATCTTCATGGAGACGTTGTGGAGTGCCCAACATGTAAATTACGAACACTGCTTCCTAATGATAAAATAGAAAATTTAGCAAAAAACTTGGACATACTCAATGCAGTTTTGCACAAAGAAGATGACGAGCAAGTTTGTAACTTTTGTGTGCGGAAAACTTATCCACCGAAACCTGCGACTTTTTATTGTGGAGATTGTGAAGTTTACTCGTGTGGGACCTGTTCTGATGAAATTCACTCCCAGCTAGAATTTCGAACACATAGTATATGTCTGGCAAGTATTCAGAGACATACAGACACATCAATAACAACAGGCACTGGGTCATATCAGAGTTCTGTCCCAAGCTCCAGAGCTTCTTCTGCCAGCAGTTGTAAGAAGTTGGGATCAGCAAATTTGAATGACAAGAGCCGCAGAGGAAGTGCTCTACTTGATTATGTTACAATTCCTGGTGAGTTTAAAATTAACCAAGACTACTGTATTGATAAACTTATAACTGACTGTAGTCTTTGGGGGAGGGGGGAGGAGGGGCATACTCCCTATATACTGAGTAGGGAGTACCCCCTCCTCCATCACATCATTATTACTACAGAGATCACAGTATTATCACTGGGGTTGTACAGTAGGTAACATATATTTGCCATTTTTAGTGGGTACTGCCTATGTAGGGAGAACCACCATATCCCCCCCCTCCCCCCTAGATTACAATCACAGTTTTATTATTATAATCACAGTATTATTGTTGGGGTGGTAGGTAACATATATATTTATAATTTTATTTATAGGGGGTACTCCCTATATTGAGTATAGGGCTGGAGCACCCCTTCTCCTCCTAGAGATTACAGTCGTGAGTATTATTAGGGGGTGGTAGCTTAGCATAATGACCATGATCATAATTTTTAGGGGTTTAGAAAGTCAGTCTGGCATTCTCCAGTGGTTGTTAAAGGAAAACCTGTGTTAACAAAGAGCCTGATATTTTTTAGGATTAAAAAAACAGCTATTAGACTGCTTGCAGAATAAACAATTAACTTAGTGACTTCTGATTAAGTTCTCAACTCTCCTTACATTATTCCCATTATCTTTTCATAACCATTGGGAGAATTTAGCATTTTATACAAAGTCACTTATACTGTTGTGCACTAGCTAGGCCCTTGAATTATGCAAATGCAAACCTTCTATGTTCATCAGTTATTTCAACCAGCTTTTCATTTATATGCATTCATTTTCCTCATTCCTCTCATTCAAATGCATACGCTCTCTCCCAATTCCTCTCACAGATTGTCCAGAACACAGTGCAAAGTTAAAGTTCTATTGTCGAGAGTGTAGGTGCATTTGTTGTGCTCACTGTCAAACCTTCGGTCGCCATAAAGGACATAGCAGCTTTGAAGTTCATGAAGCCGAAGAACGGGAAAGAAAATTATTCAGCCAAATCCAGGAACAGGTAGAGCAGCATGCAGAGAAGTTTATCAAGGCAAGAGCTGATGTACAAAGAACTATTGAGGAAGTTAAGAAGGACAGTATTGTTGCATCAGATGTGGCTCGCAGGTGGGAAAATGACTTAAATGGAAGCAGCTTTATAATGTTTATAATTGATGAGCCTAGTGCAAAAATGACGTAAGTGACTTTGTATGAAATGCTAGATTCTCACAATGATTCTGGAGAGATAAAAGGGATAATGTAGGGAGAATCGAAAACTTCATCAAAAGTCACTTACATCATTTTTGCACTATACTCTTCATTATTGTCCACACTCAAATTTGCCTGATTAGCCTCATTTTGAGATACATAATTTATGCATATTGTTTTTTTTATTTTTTAACTCCTGGGTGAGGCTAACCAGGCCAATTTATTGTTTATAACATTTTTGACTCATTGAGCCATGGGATGACAGGCAATAGGACTCGAGGTCCCCTTCGAGGCCTGCCACCCAGGACCGACGGTTTAACGTCCTTATCCGAGAAGACGCGAAGATCTAACTGTTTACAGATGTTAAAAAAGGCAGCACCTTCTCCTCAGTTATTTTAAGACCCTGAGTGAAGGTCTGGCACCAGGAATCGAACCGGGGCCACCCACACAACAGACTGGACCTTACCAACTGGGCTTACCAGGCGGCGGTAAAGTTGTATATAGTCAGTGAGTATAGTCAATTAAGAATGTTAACTTAAAATTGCTGCTTAGGTCTATAGGCTTGGTATAAAGTGTGTTATTTTCAGTACTAGCAGTTTCAATTATAAATATTGTCTGTACATGGCTATTTTAGCTAGTCATACATGCACTGTAGTTTGATGCTTTGCAAGCTCATGAAGACTTTCTTGTAAATTTTTGATGGTCTTTGTGAAATTTTTAAGGTACAGTTCCTAGGCTGGTAGTTACCATCAATTTTCCTATATATATAAAAAGTGTTATTTTCAGTACTAGCAGTTTCAATTATAAATGTTATTAGTAAAATCATACTAGTGGTCTATCATGAATGCTGCATTCTGATTGGCTATGCTACTCATAGGCTATTAGTGATAGCCTACAAGTAGCTATTGTGCGTGATCATATTTGTCGTAAACATTAAAAAACTAATTTTACAGCTTTAAAAAAATATTTTTTACTTCTGATTTTTGATCAACTAGTATGATTTTACTAAAACAATTATCCCTCTTGCCCTCATGGGCTAGTAGCCAAATAGCCGATTCGGCCTGAGGCCTCATGGGCTATTGGCTTCTAGCCCATTGGGGCTCGGGGGATAATTGTTAAATATACACACAGTGCTGTACATGTACCTGTAACAACCCTGGAATGCAGCAGGTAGTACGTCCATATCTGGCATGGAGTCTAATGCAACACTCTTCACATCATCCAGGGTCACTGTTGTGTGCTCTGCACTGTTTTTCAAACTGGGCCTGGGAGAACTCCCTTTTAAATTGGTGGTTCTCTGGACAGTCAACAAAGCTTGGCCTCGCTTCGAGCATCCTCCAACGATACCATAGTTCTTAGACAGCACAGAAGGAGTGGCTCTTCAAAAAAAGATGAATATTATCAAATTTAATGTATTGATGATGAACCTGATTGACAAACTAAAAATAAATTTTAAAATATTATGCAGCAGGTAGTACGTCCATATCTGGTAGTATGTCCATATCTAAATCACGTGACCGCTAACAGTTTGCCGGTCCACAATTCTTGCTTCTCATTTATATGTGAACAAGCCTCCGAGAAGGAGCCGAAAGCTTGTATGCTTCAACCCTGTATAAGTACTGTGTATATAAGTTTAAAACTTTTATTAGTATAAAATATTAATTATAAATATATATACTGGCAGCTGCAGACACATGTAATTATATTACAATAAGGCAAGTCAAATTTCTAGGGCCAATTTGTATAAACAAATTGTGTGCACTGATTGGCCTAAAATAAGCCAATGGCTTGCAATGCAGGATTGAGAGGTTATTCATTGGCCTGATTTCACTATAGCATGAAAGTGGACAAAAAAACTCAATTTGATAGAATTGCCAAATACAGTTGACTGACTTTGAAATAAAAGTTTTCCAAATATACTTAAATATTTTAGATTTAAATATACATACTTTAAATTTAATTTTTAAAAGGTGAAAAGGGAAGCTTTCCTAGCTGGTGGCATGAAAATTATGAACTCTAGTTGTGAGAATTTACCGATTCAACATTTTGTGTCATGTCTTACAGTGGGCTGAAGGAACTTCTACATACTAATTAACTCTGATGCTGCACATCTGTTTAATTTGCAAGTGAATATTGTCTTAAACAACATGAAAAACAACATAAATTTTAGTCAACAAAAAATTGTTCAATTACTGACAGTAAAAACCAAGTGTAAGATCTGCCAAGGAAAATAATTTTCAAGGTCCTTCTCTGTGTACTGTACTGCTATGTAAGCACAGCAGGTTGAGGGTGCAAAAAGGCAGTCTGCAAAAATTTTCTGGACAAATATTTAAAAAGATGTTTAGAAATTACTGTAGGAGGCTTTGAGTTATTTCTGCATGCTTGCGATCGCCAGTTCTATATCAAAACATCACTTCCATTTATCTATGACCGGAACCACAAGAAACTCATAATTTATGTAATATCCTAGTTGTAATTTACATTCTATAATGAACAATTTGCAAAATAATTTAGTACTTAATGTAGTTACTCTGTTTTGTAAGAATACAAGAAATGTTTTCAAGTACTATTCCATGGCTACTTAAAACAATTGGATATGAGATGGTAAATAGCCGACAAGGCATGTAGCGCCGAGTAGGCTATAAATCATCTCATATCCAACAAGCACAAATGGAATAATTGTTTTATTACATTTAATTAGTTTTCTTAACTCTTCCATACTTAAAAATAACAGCTGGATTTTATTCAGAGCCTATTTTTTGGCTTTGCAAACACTACAGTCAGTTTCCTTATTTGGTGAGCTCCAAATATGAGCTGATAACCGAGATTGAATGAACCAATCAGAATGCGTGAATCACAATATTCGAGATTGAAAATTTAATTATTAGTTATAGCGCACTTTAAAAGCAAGGGCCAGTTGTTCGAAGCCTGGATAAGCTATCTGCTGGATAAAAGCTAATGGTTGTTACTAATAAATCAAAGACTGTTTGACTCTTTGTTGATTTCTCTATCTCTGATTGCTTAAAGTGAGTGGAAGACTCCTAAAGTAATGGTTTAAATGGTGTCAAATAACTTTCATTACAGTTTTTCTGCATAAAATAGAAAGCACTTATCCGGTGGATTACTTATCCAGGCTTCTAGCCACATGGCCCAGATCTGAAAATTTTAGTTTATCTGTTGGGAAATTGCCAACAAACTTTATAACATACCACTTGATCAATACCTGTCATTTTTCTTGCTCAAATCCTGAAAGGTTATTCCAATTCCCTTTCCCTTCTTTGTGCGGGTTGTTGTCAGCAGCCCTTTGTCAATACTTCCCTGGTTATTACTAAAAACAAAGTGAGTATACATGAACTGCAAACTAATATGTCAGTTGCTTTTCAAAAACAATACCCTGGCTGTATGTATATATGATCATATAATATGAGAAAAAACAAATATTAAAATAGCTAAAAGATAATTCAAACTAAAGCTAAAGAGCAGTCCTTCAAATTTAAAGCTGATCTGTAAAATGAATAATGCTATTACTAATACTAGTTCAGCAGTTGCATTTTCGTGCAAATTTTTTGTTTGACAGTACATGAACTGGGAGTCACATAATTAAAAGCTAATAAACAATGTCAATTTTTTAGAACAGAACTTACACCACAGGCTCTAAAGTGTTGGTTTCATCCTTCCACACCCATCGCCTGCTCAGGTTTGTAGTCCACTAATTGATACAAATGATTAAATCAAAATCAGTTTAAACGGGCAGTGACAAGAAGGGCAACAGAAGTGTTCAAATTCAATATCACTAAATACTTGGCATATACTTAATTCAGGTTGTATGTTTGAGGGACTGCATAACACCCCATTTTCCATCTAAGAATAAAGTGCTAGCGAAACCAATAAACTGTGCTGAACTAAGCAGATATTGAAACCGCTTTGCATCGCGTTAGCGAAATCAATAAACTGTGCTGAACTAAGCAGATATTGAAACCGCTTTGCATCGCGGTTGCTGAATATCGTTTAACGAACAACGACAAGCAAGAGCCAGTCAATACAAAACAGCTTTGACAACTGTTAAACACTCCAGCGTTTATTAATAGTTCAACTAAGCCAACGAAATACGGTAAAAAAAATTCTTCAGGACCAAAGGTTTAGAAAACAACAAACAGTTTGACCGCCTGCACATAAATATTTAACCCACTAACACTTCTACTGACAATTTATGAGACGCAGAGCATATAGTTTATGTATTATTAAAACCCAATACAAAGAAAAAGTTGTCACGGAATTATAATTAAAAGTAAGAAAAATGCGCAATTGAAACCTTACCTCGTCACTTGGCTTAGCCATTCTTTGCTAATCTTTTCTAAAAGTCGTTAAACGCAGACAAGGAGTACTCTATCAGGAAAATTGAATTCGTCCGCCATTTTGTTCCAGTAAGCCGTTGCTATGACTATGATGTCACGTGACTGCTTTTGGTTGCTTGTACTGGACATACTTCGTGTATGTCGAGCATAATGTACCTAATGACACAGCCACGATCCATATAGTTTTGGTCAGCGCCAACCAAAAGGATCGTGGATTACTAATGACAGAGCTGCATGCCATCGTCACCCAGTGGTCAATGCATGTCTAAAGATCATTTTCGAAGCCACTGAAATCGCAACATTGGGCGTGTATGAAACAAGATTGATTCGGCCCCGAAAAATAACTAACTTAGTCATTTTGCTGCCTAAAGCTTTCACAGTGCTTGTTTTTTGTTGATGTTTTTTGCGCCTTTTTAATAACAGTTTTATATGTTAACTAAAGGAAAAATAATAGACTGCGTAACGTTCACAGGATATACAATACACAACACAGTTTTACTAGGAAATTAAAACGGCTTTGACCTGTATATGTAAATCGGAAATAAAAACTTAAACTTCGTTGATCCAAAGCCGATATCAGCAGATTTTTTTTTTGTCGTAGTTATCCGTTTTGTTTATGTTTTCAATTTTCCGGTAGTTGCTTTAAGGCCTTTTCAACACTGATGCGTTTTTATTTGGCTTCGTTTTCGGTGCGAAAATGGATCTACATCACCGTTTTTTAACCGTTTTCAAACTAAGTGCGACAGCAACCAGCAGAAATCATTCATCTGGACAGATGATGAGGCAGAACTACTCCTTAGTGTTACAAATGAATATAGATGGCAAAGGCATTTGATGGCATAGACTGGAAATCGATTTAAAGCAAAAATTTAGTGACACACTAGAAAGACTTTTAGAGCAGTGTTCTCCGGTTTCACTCATTACCTAGAGACTTCAAAGACAAAAAACGAAGCGGCCATGTTGGCTCCCTAAACAAGGACAACAACATGGCCGCGATGACGTCACTTGAAAAACTAGCAACTTTTTCTGTTTACACTAAAGGCGATACGAATGCGCTTTTCATTTGGAAACATTTTCGAGGGCGTCTTAGGGAGGACAGAATTAAGGCCTAAACGCATTGAAATTTTACACGGTTTCATTTTTCAGATTATTTGTTTTATTGTGAAATAAATCTGATCATTAAGTCAGCAAGGAGAAAGGAAAGGATTAGGTTAAGGATTGGAATTTTCCTTATTATATCAAACTCAGATTTTTTATAAGCTTGATGGTTATCGAGCTAAGCTTGCAAGTTATTTAATGAAAACATTGCAGATAATAGAAAAAATATACAAAAAGTTAAGGCTCAACTTTGATTAAAATATAAATTAAGTGTTGATTTGCTCTTTTTCACCCTTTTTTGAGAATATACCAAAAAATGCTCAACTAGTTTTATTAACCATTTACAATAAGCACTGGTTTACTTTTTTTCTCTATTTTGACTAAATCTGGATTGCGTCCATCGAAATGTTTTTCGTGTGTCTTACTGCGTGCTAACCCATGTTAAAAACTCAGAAAAGGAAATCAGCCCGTTGCCGTCTTCATCCAGGACAGCCAAGGCTTCGTCAATTACGCCTGGGTATCCTATGGATCCCATGAATTGAGTGAACTCAGCTCGGTCCATAGTCCCACTGTTGTCTTTATCATACGACCTAAAACATTCAACCGCCGTCTGGATCTTGGAATACCGTGATTTATCGCTAATATTCTTCAAAGCATCCTCATTTCTAAACCATTGTAAGAACTCTTTAAAACAGACTTCTCCGTTGCCATCCTTGTCAACCAGAAGATAACACGTGTCTGCTTCCTCGTCACTCATTCCCATATCTTGCTTCAGCAAATGAAGAATTTCAGCTTTTTCAAGAGAGTCACTTTTGTCTGAATCGTATTTGGTAAAAAGGCTTCTAATAACAAGTTCAGGAACATCCTTTTTGAAACAGCTTGCTAAGGATGAACCATCGGTTGTTGAAGATGAAGCTTCGGTAGCCATTGATACAGCTCCAGACAAATCCTAAAAAATTATATATTTCATTTGACTTTTAAATCATTGTCAATGAGACGCGCAATCTACCCATCACTGACCTCTAAACAGTATTATGAACTTAATAATTTATTTTGGCAAAGGCGAGTGTATGATTTTTGAACAATTCTTACTTTTAATTCCGTTCTAATCTCAGTGCAAAACTATCCAACTCCGAGACAGAGACGAGCCCACGGTTTTCGAAAAACCACGGATTACACAATTATTCATCTGAATTAAGGGCTCAAGATTTTTTGTCTGGTATAAATCTGTTTTGATCGTAGCTCACAACACACTAACTGAATTTTTTCTCGAGACAACCACTTTGCACACAACCTCTTTTATTTTTTGCAAATTTCTCTTGTCACATGCTTGCCGTATCGTTTCGCATCGGCTAATGCGTAAAGGAGTTCAGATAAATTAATTAACCGAGGTCATTGCCACACACTAGCCGGCAATGCCTGATCAGCCATTTCGGGATATAGCTTTTCAGATCCTCCTTTCACGATAAGAAATCGTATAGGATTCTTGTCTGTAACTGTCATACACAGCCGGATTTTTCATCGCAGCTAAACAAAAATATGGGGCCCTTCAGACGGAAGTTATGTAGTGTGTGTGGCACGCACAGTTTGAAGTCCTTTCTAATTAGTTAACTTGATTTAGAATCTGTTCCATTGCGAGTACAATTATATCGAAATCTGACACTTGTTTCGTCGATATATGTTTTTTTTATAAAAACAGTTTACAAGGCTTTTTTTTGGGGGGGGGGGATATCTACGTCGCGGGGAGAGCAGAGAAATACAAAGTTATTGTAACCTTTCTGTCAAATAAAGGAAAATCAGTTTGTGCAAAATTGTGTTTTGTTGTCATTTGCTCAATGGCAGCGCGAATTGACATCTGAAACATTCTACTTTCGTTAATTAGTGCAAATCGTCGTAATGATATTGTAAAATCTTTGAAAACCGTTGTTCCTAACTATGTTGCACATTTGGTATTTTGTTAATCACCATTTTTTTATTGCGTCAAATTCCCCCTCGAAAAAAACTAGCAAAACAACGAGAGGAAACCATTTTGTTCACAGTCCGGCTATAATCACTCTGCGCAGGGTGATTATAGCCAGGATAGTGCGTCAGCCTCCACCAATCAGAGCAGTGGAAAGTCTATAATCACCAGAGTAATTTTACTAACAAGCGTTAGACAGCCAGTAGCGAAACTTCCGGGAGTTTTAGCCAAAAAAAATAACGGTGGATTCTCCCATCACTCGTTTTAATCGGTTTAAATTAGAAGGTAGTATATTAGTTGGTTTACTTTACTCGTTGTTGTTTTCTATGAATCTAATCGTCTTGAAACTCGTCACTTCGCGCCTTGTTGACTATCGACTAATAGAAAACTCCACATCATTATTGTCTAATCGTTAAATACGTGAACCAATGCCGCCTCCCGCATTTACAAACTGGTAAGGCCAAACTTGTACAAGTTTTCAGCAAAGCAAACACCAACAGAGAAGGTACGAATCGCATGCAAATTAATCAATACAAATCAAAAAATGAATGTGTGTTTATTTTGTAGCTCTTTAAAAAGATTTTAACATTTAAATGTAACTTCAATAAAAATGAGATGCAAGCGCGCGCATCAGCTTTGTTGTCCTACTACATATAACACGTTTGATATTAGCTTTAAAATCTCTTTACTTTGCCATTACAGAAAATAAAAGTTCTTATAAAACTTTACATCCGAATTGATAATTAGTTTTATAAACGTTCAGTTAATTATAAATCTTAAGAGCTTTTCTTACCTGAACGAACTGGCTTTAGTTCGTTTACTTTGTGAAACGAGTAAAACTATTATTTTCTGCAGTGCACGTAGAGCTTTACTAGACTTTACACATCAAACATCCTTGTATCTTGCAGTACTTTCATTCCTCTGCTGTTAGAAAAAAGATCTTGTCTTATAACATTACGGCTAGTTTAATTGAAGCGAAGATCCGTCATGATATCATTTGTGACGTCATAACAATGCAGCGTCATTACAAAGTGAGTGCGACTGATAGTTCAATATGAGACTAATGACAACGTCTACAGCGTAAACCTCGTGTTTGCTTTAAAATAAGCACTTTACCAAGAATAAAATGAATTAGCTTGCTTATTAAAGAACAATTCTGAGTAAACTTTGCACTTAATGATTTGCCGTCGTCATGCATCATGAGCATTAAACACGTGCTGCTGTAGTACTGCAGCCGTTTGAAGCATAACTAATTATAAATCCCAATAAGATGACGTCAGATCACGTGCGTAGATCACGCCGTAGTATACAAATATGGTGCGCGATATGATACGATTATCAACTTCTTTAAGCTACTTTAAACGGAATGTCCATATTTGGCCAAATCGCCGGATAGCTCATTGAGCAAATGGCGGGAGATTTGAAAACTTTTTCAACCATAAGGTGTGAAAATTTTCATATATTCTTCTTCTTCTTTGATCTGCGGACTGTCCAAAATGCGGTTGCGTAAACTAACAAAAGTTTCGTCTCAGCGGATCATGCATAATTGATTTGCAGATGTAAAATGAGCTCCAAGGAGGTCCAGCGAAAACAATAGCGTGTTAAATTCTATTGAATTTAAAACTTAGAATCAGAACAATGGCGATTCTTTGATTCGCACGAAGTAAAGGACAAAAACGAGTTTGAAACAACCGTAACTACTACAGTTTTTAACTAGCCTAGCTAAAACTTTAGCATTAGATGTTTTTCAATCGATGAGAACGACGTCCATGACCTGACGTCATCTTGTTCGGATTTTGGAGGGAACACTATAGCGAGAAAAATAATTGAAATTCTACAAAAATTATATAGAAGCAGCATATAGGCATTTTTTATCGGGGTATGGCAAAACAGTGTTTTTTTATAGTACTCATTTCAAAAATGAAAAACTGCTTTCGCGTCTAACGCTCATTTACCGTGCTCCTCCACCCCAGTCTTACACGCACTTTAAAATAGTTATCCCCATACCCACAGCATGCACAACTTTTCTATGGTTATGACAACTGTAGGCGTTAAAAGAGCTACTTACCGGTATGTTCACAGGCTTACGGGCTCGAATTCCGTCATGGACTCGGTTATTTTGCTGTTTTAATGGGGGATTACAATCAAGAACCACTATTCCGCGACTATGAACGTCCTTATTTTTGAAATGTTGAAATCCCTGTCATTCGTTCAATAGAATGAATGGATTAAAAGGAAGCATCTGAAACATTCCAGAATAATCTGTGGATGGGCTTTAAGTTCTAATTGGGCAAACTTGTAGTTTTAAACAAAAATTTTTTTTAGAGACTTTTAGAGAAGGTTAAAAACTAATTTTGAAGTTAAATATTATACTATTATAGCTGATAGTACATCCAAACTATTTCCCCAAACCAAAGTTGCGCTTCCCTTTTTCACGAGGGGCGTTTTGGCGGGTGCTTGTCCTCGACATATTTTTTTCAAATCTACCTCTAAACTCTTTTATTATCATTCTAAATTTTAATAGTGATCCCCTCTTAAACAAGGACCCGCGCTTTAACAGAGTCTGAGTCAGGCTCACGTCACCTTCAGTTATCCCTCACCCTCCGAAGCGACATGACATGAAAAACGGACTATTGTTTCGTGTGACACATGAATAGAATAACTAAACAAATTATACTTCAGAACTTTACATTTAAGTGGAATTCTGTTTCTAACAGAGGGAAGTTATGACGAAGTTTAATAAACTATAGTGGTAAAAGGAAATGGTAGCATTATATATTAAACACGCGAAGTTTTGACGAAGCATGTGTAATGCTCTAATGAGCATAAAATATATAACCGTTTAGTTATGACAGCCTCGCTGAACATGAAAGAGGTACAAAATTTCCTCCTATTTCGAGAATTTTACTGAAAAACAAAAAAAGAAACAAAACGAACTTCACTTGCGCTTCTTTTACCACTGTTTGAAAGAACGATTATGAATGCTTACATTTTAGTGGTTATAAATTTCTTAAATTCTTTCGCTCAGAGAGAAGTTGAGAAGCCGCTTGGTTCAAAATTTTAATTTTGGAAGGCCGGGCTATCCTTTTAATAGCACAGGTCCTTGTTTAAGCTCACGTCAATGATTTTACTCATCTAATCTACAAAAGATATTTTTGTAAGGGCACGATCAACACACAAACTTATACAAAATTTAAAATATTTTTAATTAACTAAATTGAGTTGTAGCTATCGGTTAATATAGAAATGCCAGAGCAAAGTTTCCAGTTTTTGTAAAGCATGAAACTCGTCTACTCTCTCATCCAGGTTTTCAACTAAAAATTCTAACAACTGTAGCTCATTGCACAACCTATCTTCTATTTTTCTAGATTCCGCACAATTTTGTAAAACTTCTGGTATTGAAATTTCTTTCAAATTTTTGCTGCTAAAAACCGTTGTTCTTTCTAAAGAATTATTATCATGGATTATATTTTCTGTTGAGTCTTTGTATTTTTTTCTAAATACTTTCTGCATGATGCGATCTTTAATTAACAGTCCTATTTCATAGTCTCTGGAAAGCAATTGCGAGTCGTCTCTAACATCGTGATAGGATTCATCCAGGATTGCTTTGAATATATTCACGAGAACAAAAGTCATTACTGATATATAACTAAACGCAAAGAGTGGCCCCAGAATGCGATTAGCATTTTGCAGCTCGCTCAAGTTTGTTTTACCGCCTAACGCCATTTCCATTCCGGCAGCAAGAGTTCTTACAAACGTTGAGTACATTTGCACTGTAGAACCAAATATGAGGTAACCAGCTTGGGAAAATGCGCATATGATAAAGAATAAAACAACCACATAGCTCAGTAGAGCTCCTTTTTGCACGCGCATGGACGATACCATAAGGTTTATCTCAAAGTTAAAGCGAACTAGCTTCAACAACTTCGTTGTTCCTATAAACACTGCAATTGACAATACCACATTCTCCGCCTCGATCCATTGGAGTACTTTGTAGAAATTGACATTCTCGTAGGGATTGGCTTTTAGTTTTGTTACAGCCTCAAGTATTTTTTCCGCCTTAACCATTGAAAATGTTAGCGCAAGCAAGGACGTTGCTATCTGTGCCAGCTCTATCAAGTTCCACACTTGCTTGAAGTAATGGCATTTCTCTATCCAGATGTTATACGCTTGCAAAGCTGAATAGTAGAAAACCAAGCCCATGAACAGAAACTGACAAACTTGCCAGAACTCGAACAGTGTTGTTTCATCTTGATATAACGCTATGCTTTCAATTTTTTGGAAAGAATTTCCGAGGCCCGTTGGAAGAATCTCGTAAAAAAACGAACAAATACTGATGTAGTTTGTGTTGGTGTTGAATACAGAGAACTCCACAATAATAGCTCTCGACTTTTTATCAATCCACTTATTAGCAATGAGATCAGTTAGTATACTTGTGGCGGTTGTATCGTCGTATCCCAAATCAGCAATATATCCTCCACCATTATACATAGTAAAATATCCCCAAACTGGCCAGCTATCGAGGTCTTCTCTTGATGCATATCGCCACGGTTTGGGGCAAATATCGTCTGGAACGGTTTTGAGAACACTGTTGTTTAACTTTAACCATCCAGGTAGACTGAAAGGAGTCTTGTCTTCCTCGTTAACTGAGTAAAAGTCATAGCATTCCTTCGTTATCTTCTGTGTTAGTTGGGGCACTTCACAAGAACCTAAAAACGGATCAGAAGTTGGTAGTTGGTATTTTACAGAAAGGAGTATGAACAACGTTGGATAGAAGCACGCGGTATTATTGGTAGAACACACGAAAAGGTTAAGATCACGAGCTGAAACTAAAAAGCGAGTGATTCAAAATATTTTTGAGTGAAAATATATTCTAAAGCTTTCATAATGCAATAACAACTGATGACGTCATTCAGGATTTCTATCCAGATTCAGCCGGAAAATGTTTCTCGGCCAATTATTTACGATATTCTTTATACACGTGCACCAGCTGTCATTTCATTTTTCTTCCAATCAATAGCAGATCATAGTGCATGGTTTGTAGTTCTCACCTTCTTGAATTCTGAGTTGTCTCAGACGAGGCATACCCACAAGCAGTGACTGTTTGTTGCCTATGTACGCCTGCACGTGTTCACCTGCATTGTTGTACCATCTGTTGGATAATACCTCAGGGGTTAGGCCTTCTTTCAACCATTCAAAGAACTTCCGGGAGCTGTCAACCTACAAGTTAATTAAGAGGAAGAGTGTTATCAGTATAAGTAAGTGGTCATAGATTGGGCACATACTAATGAAGCCGAAGGATAACATCACAACTCAGACGTTGCGGTGGAGTCTATCACTACCAGGGAAGCGAAGCAGGGGGAGGCCGGAGAGAGAAGAGACTTGGAGAAGGAGAACTGAAGCTGAGTTACAACTTCAGTAGACTGGAAAAGATGAACCAAAGTCCTGTCAGAATGAAGCACTTTGCTGATGGCCTTTGCTCCATCCTGGGGGAAGGCCGAAACAGACTTGGAGAAGGAGAACTGAAGCTGAGTTACAACTTCAGTGACAGAAAAAGGTGAATCAAAGTCCTTTCAGAATGAAGCACAATGCTGATGGCCTTTGCTCCATCCTGGGGGAAGGCCGAAACAGACTTGGAGAAGGAGAATTGAAGCTGAGTTACAACTTCAGCAGACTGAAAAAGATGAACCAAAATCCTGTCAGAATGAAGCACATTGTTGATGGCCTATGTTCCATCCCGGAGTAAAGGGGGATGATGATTTAAATGATGAATTTCATCAAGAGGCTACATAACAGTTTGTTTTAACAAAACAAGAAGTATGATTGCAACTACACACACTTAACTTATACACTCCATACCCGCAGACATAGACAGAAAGATCATAAGTGTAACATTATTTTAGCTCAGTCAAAGCTTTAGTTCTGCGTTGTTGCCATTTCAATCTGATAATTTGTAAAAGAAAAATATTCAATATCGCAACAAAGAAAATCACAATTTTTTCTGTTCTCTCGCCTTATACAAGCTTGTTTTGTTTAAAATCATTTTTTAAGAGGTTATAGTAGTAACTTGCATTGTATATATAGAAATCATGCAACTAGGGGGTTGAAAAGTGTAGTTTGTTTCGTTCAAACAACTATTTTGGTGGCTGAGATGTAAGGGTTTTTCAAATATGCAAATTACCAAAGTTGTGATTTGTGTTTGCGTTTGTGGTATTGTGCAAAGTTTGAGGATCATTGATCTGGTATTTCATTAAATAGTTATTGAAACATTAAAATAATCTTACATTTGAGAAAAATCGGTTGTTTATGTTTTTTTCCTTCTATTTGATAGAAAATTTGATCAATATTTTAAAGAAGACTTTCCGATAAAATATTAAGAATTACCTCCATAAATCCACTGAACAAGTTTTTGATTTCCTGTGTCATGAGAAAACCATACTCGGTTCTGTTTCCATAGCAAACTGTCAGCAGTAGGAACAGGAACACTACATATGTAACCAGCTCACGAGCAACTCTGAACATCTTTCTTTTCAACTTTCTTTGCTCCCTATCCTTTGCTAGCTCTTCTTCATCAGGAATTGCAATTTTGACTTCGTTCTTTGTGCCAGAATTCACTACGTTACACTTTCCTTCAACTGGAAAGAAATAAAGCAGTAACGATTAGGTATGTTCCTTTGCGACATAACTTTGGATCTGTACTTATAATTAGTTACTGGGCCCCAGCTGCAGACTGGCAACGAAAACTACGCAGACCAAGACCATTATGGAAGGGGAAGATAGAGGGAGCAAAGGAAAAAGCTGGAAAAAATTGGAGTGATCAGTACAAGATGCAGCCGCTGACAAAGCGGATTGGTGGGATTGCCTAAAGGCTTTAAGACACGCTAACTCACATTTACATAGAGTTAGAAATAGATGACGCTTAAAAATTCGTTTTCCATTTCTAATTGCAAAGTGTCTCGAAAAATAGAAGTGTAGTATGACAGTCTGTTAAATCAATTTTGGTTCAAGAACTACTTTGTCACAAGGAGTCTAGTAAAGCAATTTTAATGGTGATCGAAGCAAGTGCCGATACGAAAGGAGATCAAAAATGGATGACTGCAAAAGTTACATCCCGAAAAAAGGTATTTTTAAGTTTTTTAAACACTGGATACCCTTTAAACTTGAATACGCTTTTGATTGCCGCTGCAATATTCCTCAGATATGGTATACTCAGATGGAGGAGGGATTACCCAGCCTAGTGAGCTAGTAGGAGGGGATGGAATTCTTAATCTAACTAAGTTGTGCCAGATAGTGGGTAGGTCTTAGCGTCCACCGGCTAGAGTCCATCATCTTGCCTCTATCTCAGGAAGATTGTAACAGCAATCGAAAGCTCATTCAAGTTTAAAGTTTCCAATGTCTAAAAAGTTTAAAAGCACCTTCGTTCTTGTTCATTTGCTTGGATAGATGAGTTTACACAATTCAAGTTAGTGCCCGTTTAAATCCTAATGCTTAACAGCAGATACTTTTAATTTTCTTAAAAACGAAAATAATCTTTAAAAGTTTTAAAGAAAATTATCATACCAGCCCATCGTGCTGTTTTTATTCCGGCGGGGTTTTTCAGTATCCATGCGAGAACGACCATAATGCAGAACATCTTGATTGGCTGATTGAGAAGCAGTTCTTGTACAAAGGACACAAGCATTGACGACAGCCATTGGTTAGCGACATCTTTTCCCCACATCAGACTGTAGAAGAAGGTGAAAGATGATGACGTCACCACAATAGCCAAGCTTACACACCAAGCAACTCCCCGACACCAATGTGGCAGCAAGTACCCTGTTTCCATTTTAAGGTCACGTGCGTTAGGGGTGATATCTTGAATATGCACACTAATATTTTCTAGTGCTCTTGTTTCATTTCCTTCCAGCTGGTTTGAATTATTTGCCACGGGTTGTCGTTCTCTAGAACTTCCTCTAGAGTAGCCTTTATCGTAGTTGCCATCTTCCCCTGTAAAGGCCTCAAAATGGTACCTAGAGTCTATTACTCCGCGTAAATCCCATTCTGCGGTTGACTGTAAGTCTCTTCTGCTCGCGTTGCATAAGTACAGTTTTCGAAGTTTTCCGTCCTCCTCTTCAGAAACATCATCGCACCCCGCGTAGTCGTCTCTCATGAAGTACTCATCTCCTATTGCTTTCTCTATAGATGAGTTGAAATCAAGGACATTAAAGGTAGAGGATCGACTTTCAGAGGGTAAAACGAACGATTCTTCGCTGTCCTTGTAATCGCTTACTATAGAAAATCCCAACATTGGCAGTATATGTAAGTTAAGATTCCCAATGTTTAGCTTGTTATCAATATGGTTTCGTAGGGGTCTAGAGTTGAAATTTTTCTCCCGGTCCACACTTTTCTTTGTTGACATATTGTTTCCACTGCTAATGTTCAGTTGCTTGGTCAACTCCTTTCTTTTATATTTGTCATCCTTCTTCTTCTTTTTTTCTTTTAAGCCCCACTTTATTCTTGCCGGATGACTGTTTCTAAACACCCATACTAAAAGAAAGTTGATTGGAGTAACGATAAGACAGCTTTGAATCCCAATTGCTACTTGTCTCGGGCTGAACTTGAGAGGTCCGACTTGAATAGTTTGGTCTACCGTTTTGTCTAATCTGTAAAACATTGCATTTGCAATCATAGCTGAAAACAATAAAGTAAAGCAACAGGTTGCTCGTTGAGCTCTTGTGAACGTGCTTTGAGGAGTCTTCGTGACAACTGACAGCCACAGGTGATTATCAGCATAGTTTTTGTGCACTCGTGATCGGAACTTTCTCTTGAACGATGCTCGTCTCTTCTTGGGGGTAGAAAAAAGCGAACGAGAAATCTTCCCATCGTCTCTTTCTAAGGCAAACCATCGGTTACAAAGAAACTGTGTCGTTTCATCATTGCTGAGATCTCTTAATAATATCGAGTTTAAAAACCACGAGGGATGCGGACCTGAGTTATCATGCCAGACTTGAAGTCGATCTAATGTTCCAATTCTTTCTCTTAAGCTGATAAAAAGTCTGTCGGAGCTCCCTCGAGCTAAAATCACCCTTCCGTGAGCAATGTTCCGATTCAAAACAATTGGCGAGCTTATAGTCTCACTTCCATGCACCACTATATAAACGTTTGCTGTTGTTCCGGAATTTTTCCAGACTCCCGTGTTTATTGTCATTTCGTACTGATAGGGTTCCACAAGGTCACAGATGAGAGATAGTGGTGGGCCGACCTGAGAACAAAATAGATTAGACAATAGTTGTTTTGATGCCTGGACAAAAGAAGTATGCAAACAAAAATTTTGTTTTTCCTTGTTCTTTTACATTTTTCTAGGTCGAGTACAAAGTTTTGCTTTTTGATATCTTACTAATTGCAAGGAATTTTGAATGGTTCTTATTTTTTATCTGTTCCCTACTAAACGCTTCTGAAGCCTCTATCGAGTCTAAGTGGTTCATAGGGCCGGCACTTATCTCCGGTTTCTGTAATTTTAAGTGTTGAGAGAGTCGGGTAAAGTGTCTTGCTCAAGGACACAACACTGTGGTCTGACCGGGGCTCTAACTTGCGACCCTAGGATTACGAGTCGAACACGATAAACGCTCGGTCACCGCGCCGCCAACACCAAACGTTTCTAAGGCACATGAGTTACCGGTTTCACTCCAACTTATATACAGTTTGAGAAATGTAAAATGATTTGGTTTGAAAAAACAGTTTTTGATGCGGTGATCCTACCAGTTTTCGATTTTCAAACTTAATAAAAAAGTTGCATAGATAGCACAGAACTATCGAAATAAAATCTCAGACCGATGTTGTGACCAAAACTTGTTGAAACTGACTCGATTTCAAATATATTTTCATTTGAAACTTGTCATTTTACATTACATATCGTTGATTACTTGTCACTCAAAATCAACTTCGTTTCTAGGCTGTTTTATCAGGAAGAATTATTGAAAGGGCATGGATACGAGAATGACTGAAACGATGTAGCTTCATTACGCTCGTGATATTAAGATTTGATAAATAATTATCAACGCCGTAAATGAAGTTTGAGAAGCTGACGTTTCGAGCGTTAGCCCTTCGTCTGAGCGTCACTGAGATGCTCTGACGAAAGCGTCAGCTTCTCAAACTTCATTTACGGCGTTGATAATTTATTTATCAAATCTTATCACGAGTTTATTTCTATTCGCCGACGCATTGAACAGTTTTTTTTAAAAAACTATTGACCTCGAGTAGCTTCATTACAGTTTCTAAAGAAACAGTAGCACGAATAGCACAAAATGAGTGTACACTTACTCTCTCACAAGAAACTAGTACTCGAGGCTCAAAATTAGTTTTTGGTTTCCGTCACTTTAAACTCTAAAATGTCATAAAACAAAAGCAGTTTGCCCATATGAAACACAACAAAAGAGGGCTCCGTACTTGGAATCGACACAGCAAAGCAAAGCACAGAAGCTTAGGAGCTGTTCATGGTGACTAAAACAAAAAAACGCCACTAAACAAGACATGGGAACACCAAATTATGTATTCCTAACTCGATCAAATTCTGCCGCAAACACATCTTGTGACAGTCCAATTGTTATAAAAACTTGAGAAGGAATCTAAAACTCCCAAATCAGAATTTGTTGTAAAAGGTTTCGTCATAAGCAATATCGATACCAATAACTAGCCTTAGCTTTTGCGAAGTGGACATTTTCAACCAATATCAAACTAGATCCATACCTTCTCCTGGTCAATTCTGTCAGCCCGCCTTGCAATAAACACCACACCCACGTAAAGCATTAACAGCACAATAATTGTTGACAGCACAACAACACTTCCGTCGCGATCGAAATTGAGGAGACTCAGAAGAACTTTGCCAAAATCTATAGGATTTGGTGTCACGAAAAAAGTTCCGCCAAAGGCAGTCAGGTGGTTACAGTGACAGAGGATGGTCTTTTCGTCGGAATGAGAGCTTACCTGCATAACGAAATTTGACAGACCTTTTCAGTAAAATGTAAATTTGGGGCAAATTGCAAGTATTAATCTCCAGAGAGATAAAACTCTGACATGCTGTAACTATCCAAAGGGTGTAAGAGAAACCGATAGAGAGAGAGAGAGAGAGAGAGAGAGAGAGAGAGAGAAAGAAAGAGAGAGTTAACCCACGACACCCCCATCATATGTAACCTTGAGATTGTACGACACCTGTAAAATGTTGAGACAGGTTCACGGCAAGGTTAAAGCAACATGTGTTGGGTTTTGAGCAATGAAAGCGTATTATCAACAGCACGATTTTATTGTATTAGAGTGAACCACAAACACAAGGAGGAAAGGAAAACCAAATGATTTTAAAATGTTATCGGTGCACCAGACACAACCACCTATCCGCATGTGTTATATCAAAAGTGCTGCCTGGTAAATTTTTTTAGTTGATCATAATATTTTTAATATCAGGCTTGTTTTAACTTGTGTTATTTTCCTTTGACATCAGTCTTTTGCATCGGGATCTTTACCGATCGGGAGACTGCCAAAGTCTCACCTTCACCTATAAAAGGTAAATAGGTTGCCCCATGTAAGTGTGTCCAGCATCCAGCATAAAAATTTTTTTCTCGTATCCAACATCTAGAGCATAGAGCGATCGGGATCCCTAGCATCCGTAACCCAGAGAGTAGGGCTCCGACATCCACCGACAAGGCATCTTGCATCCGGAAACAAGCTGCATCCACAATAAGGAATGCATTTAGCATCCACGGAATCTACGATCAAAGTATCCGTCATCAAGAGAGTTGGGCTCCGACATCCACCGACAAGGCATCCCACATCAGGAAACAAGCTGCATCCACAAAAAGGAATGCATCCAGCGCCCACGGAACCTATGATCTAAGCATCCCTCATCCAGAGACTAGGGATCCGACATCCATAGACAAGACATCCTGCATCCGGAAACAAGCTGCAACCACAAAAAGGAATGCATCCAACATCCACGGAATCTACGATGTAAGCATCCGTCATCCAGAGATTAGGGATCAAACATCTACCGACAGGGTATCCTGCATCCGGAAACAAGCTGCATGCACAAAAAGGTATGCAACCAGCATCCATGGAATCTACGTCCAAACATCTGTCATTCAGAGGGTAGGAATCCGGCATCTACAAGTGCTCTGGATCCGCTTACATGGGGCGAAATAGGGAAACGCTAGAAAATTGCAAACACTTGGATTTTCCTGTGTGTTAAAAATATTTGCATTACGAGCAGTAAGCATTTTTATGCGTACCTCACAGCCCTTGTTCGTCCATTTTTGTTTCTCTACTGACCAGTACAGGCAACTCGACTGCCATGTCGTCATGGTATAGTTCTTGTCACTGAATGAATCATAAACCAAAAGCGCGCTGTTGTTGAAAGGAATCATTTTCGCGGCCAAAGCTGGCGCTTCTTTAGCTTGAACACACGATCTTCTTTTTCTTTTTGAATTCACACATGATCTTCTTTTCCGTGATAGCTTTGCCGTGTTCAAAGTCCTGAAACAACACGCAGCGCAGGTTTGGGTAAGTAAAAGGGTGGGGACAGGGTTATGCATGGATTGCAGAGTTATCAATTAACAGTAAGTATTATTACTTTATTATCTACCTAAGATTAGAACAAACTAAAAAAACTCAATACATTCGTTTCAATAGAGCTAAAACTTGGAATTCAGTACAAAAAGACTTGAAGTTAAGGTACGGAACATGTTGAGAAAACTTCTTAAAAAATCGATCCTGTGTGAGTATCTACTTAACACATGTAGAAACTGATGCAAATTGAATGGATGCTTTTTGTTTGTGGGTGAGTTATGATTTGTTTGTTCTTATGAATTTTTTTATGTTATGTTTACTACCTTTTTCTGATGTACTCTTAGTGTTCTAATACTTCTAACAATAGATAAACGTAAAAAAATTATCTCATGACCTGGTTACCTAGTTTCCCTAATTCTAAGTAGCTTGTATTTGTAGCATCTGAGTACTAAATCAAGTTGTTGTTGTTATTGTTGATAGGGTTAAGATTAAAATGCTACTGAAGCGAAATCTTAAAACTAGTTCAAAATATAATTATATAGAATTAAAGTTTCCTCTTAAACACCTATTACCAGTTATTAAAAATGAGTTTGGCGGAGATTTTAGGAAGACAAAATGCCTGTTTTAGCGCCAAAGCTGCGAAACTTTTTAAGCTCATTAGATATGTGCCAATGTCACATAATTAGAAAGACGGGAGATCCGAATCTCACTTTCCCGGTAAAACTCATATGATCACGGCGACGTTTGCCAAATTTTGTGGCTGGTGTCCCAGACAGACAGACAGTAGCACGCTGTAAACGCTAGCATAGAGCAGCTTAGAGTCCTTTCAAACTATTTGACGTCATAAATCGCCAACGTATGTTTTAGATTTTAATCGCACTGAATGTAATATTTTGAAAACTTTTTTCGGGAAACAAAGTGGTCAGGTAAGCAATTTTATCCGTTTACAGTCAAAAAGTTGTGTTGGAAAAGCCCTTAGAGCTATAAAAATACCAATGAGAAAATGGTTTCAGTAGCACTTTAAGGGAAACGGTGAGAATACGGTTAAAGTTGAAGACTTTAGCGATAAAGAGAGAGATTAAAGTAATAAAACTACTCTTGTTTAACGTCGTCAGTTCCACGTTCTAGGTACAGGCATAGTGAAAAGCCCAAGTTTAGCTCGACTCTTCTATTTTGATGTTCCGTTTTAGGCTTTAATAAAAGAAAAAATTCCAAACAAACTTTCCTAGACCAAGGATTAAATTGAAGAGCACCAGATCCTAAAGCCGTGCCATAACTGAGGGTTCTGATGAGGAAAACGAAGAAGATTCGCAAAGGAAAGGAACTTAGGATTAATAGACGATAGTGAATGGAATAAAGATAAAAATTAGGCTAAACATTGAGGCAAGGATTCAGGAGAATAGGGACTGAGATAGAGCATGAGACAACAAAAGAGAGAGGTAATAGGTAAAGTAACAAGAAGAGCAATAAGGATAGGGATCTCGAAAGGTATGCAGATGTAGAAAGTGAAAAGGATATAAAAAAAGATAGAGGTAAATGATGGAGACAAGCACTGGAAAAGAATTTTGAATAGGGCTTGGGAAAAATAGAGATAAAAACGGAATTAGGGACGGGGATTAAAATGGGGATCGGGATTGGAATATGTATCAAGATAAAAGGGAGAAGAATTAAAATGGGGTTAGAAATAGGGATGAACCTTGGAATTAAAGATATAATAATGATCAGTATTAAGGATAGGTACAAGAAATAGCAATAAGACAAATATTTAAATTACAATACGGAGATAAGAGTGAAAAATACAGGAAATACGGAGAAAAAAAGAAAAGATACTTTGATGTCTAACCTATTGTACTGCACACCAATGTAATACGTCCCCGAATGCCTTAGAACGCTACCAGGAAGAAAGACTGTGTTAGGATCTTTTGTGCATCCTGCGTAGTGATTGGCTGAAATTCGAACACAGGATGAAAAGTCGGGAAAAGTTGCCCGGTAGTCATAATTGTCAGTAGCTGGACGTTCCTTGTACTTCAGGTAAACTGTCAACTGGCTTCGCGGCTCGGTAATTACCTATAGAAATATCAATAAAACTGTTATAGTTAAACTAGAGGTTGTTTAACACAAGAGTCATAAGCAGGATAATCGATCGGTTTCTCAGAACCTGGAATCTAACCTATCTCGCTTCCTTGTTCGTGATTAAAGACGATATTTAACAATTATCCCTCTAGCCCATGAGGGCGAGAGGGATAATTGTATTAGTAAAATCTTACTAGTTGGTCAAAAATCAGAAGTAAAAAATCTTTTTTTAAAGCTCTAAAATTAATTTTTTAATGTTTACGACAAA